>JACDRQ010000504.1:0-39282 GCA_013841215.1 Hycleus cichorii
GATTCGATGCAGAATTGTTTTCTCTATCCGACCGTGTAAAGAAAAATATACCATCCGATTTAAAATAAGAAAGTTATTGAGCTTTAAAAATTGACTGAAAGACAACTTGATTTCAGCTAAATGCTGAAAGATAATTCAATTCTATAAAATTTAGCGTAAAGTACAGAATTTAAACTATTTCATGATCAAATTTGAATTGTCTAGCAACAATATTTCTAGAGATATGAATTTTTTAATAAAACACTACAAAATCAAAATTCCTGAAAAACTATTAACGCTAAACCATAGGTCATATTAACAAAGTCCCCTTCAATTTCACCATAGAATCTAAATGTGCAATAAAAAGTATACCATTCTATTTAAAATAAGAAATTAGGGCTCAAATATGGAGAGTAGCTAGTTATAAGTTCTTCTATTTATCAATCGGATGAAATAATTTTCATATAAACTTGAAGGGGACATCTCCTAGCGATAGAAAATTACGAAATATTGCATGAAAATTCCCTATTTTTGAGTTTCGATTAATTTGTTCCTGATTTTATCTAAAAATAGCATTATTTGTATTTATTGTAGAATCTAATAAAGAAATTGCTCCTCGCTTTAAGAAGAACTTAATTCTACCAAAAGAAGAATTAGATGAAGTTGAATTACGACCAACATCAATGTTATTCAATAAAGCAACAGTTAAAACAAATAATATAATGAATAGTCGACCAATTGAACAAACATTTACACCAACTGTTAAACAACCACCAGTACCATTACATAAAGAACCATTACCAATCAAACAAGTTAGTTCTGATAAGCCGAAACAATCGAAAAAAGATAAAGTAATTATTAAATTATTATTGAAATGATTTAAATTTATATAAAAAAATAATTTGATTCTAGGGTCCGACTAAAGATGAAGTATTGAAGAAATTCGCTTCATTATTAGATGAATATTGGAAAGGTGATATCGATCTTAAACAAGCTGTTAATTCTTATAAAGAACATAAAGTTCCTGATAAGTTCGCTAAAGATGTTCTATTGAGTGGATTTGTTCTATCTCTAGATAAATCCGGTATTTCATTAAAATTTATTAATTACAATTAATTTCTAAATTATTTTAATTATAGATGTAGAACAGGAGAAACTCATCAAATTGTTGAGTAATTTAAAAGAAGATAATGCAGTCAATTCAAATATTATACAAGAATCATTCAAATCAGTTTGTGGGATTTTAGAAGAACGTGAAAATGAAATTGATAAAACAACAAATTCAGTTTCAATATTATTATCATGTGGTATAACAGAAGAATTAATTAATTTAAATGAAGTAGCATCAATGACCGATAATGGTGCACATTATCCATTATTTCTATTAATATTACAACAATTACAACAAAAACGCGGTCGTAATGAATTAATTGATATATTTAATAAAAGTAAAATTAATTTATTAACACAATTACCGGAAAATGATAAAACAAAAGAACGTTTATCGGAAATATTGGAAGAACGCGATTTAACATTTTTATATCCATTATTGCGTATACAAGCCGATTTAGCTAGACAATTAAATCAAGATCCAAATCCACAATCTTATTATAAATGGATTAAAGAGAATTTAGATCCGACAAATTTCAATGATCCCGGATTTATAAATGCCTTAATGACTGTTTTATTAAAATATATAACACAAGAAGCAGCCAGTATTGGTAATGGTGGTGATGATAAGGCTGTTGCTGAAAAAGAGAAATCAATGTTGGAACGTTATCAACCAATTCTACATGCATTTTTACGCGAGAAACCATCATTACAATTGGTTGGTTTATATTCATTACAAGTACATTTCTATTCTTTGGGTTTTCCACGTGGCCAATTGCTCAGATGGTTTATGGCCCTTTATGATTTGGAAATTATCGACGAAGAGGCCTTCCTCAATTGGAAAGAAGACGTTACTGACGCCTATCCCGGCAAAGGACAGGCTTTATTTCAAGTAATTGGATTAATTTTGATTTTAATTGAATTAAATTGGATTTATTTTTAGGTGAATCAGTGGTTGATGTGGTTGGAAGAGGCTGAATCTGAGGAGGAGGAGGGTGAAGATTAAGCTTTTGTTGGCGTAATGCGCTAATTTAGGAAAAATTATTTAAGTTATTAAACTAAAAAAAAAACACAAACAAACAAGAAAACAACAAAAAAATCGATGGATTATTGTCCTGTAATTTAATTTTGGTGTCGATTATTATAAAGTTGAAATTTTTTCATAACACTAGAGGGAATTCAATCAACAGATCTCTGTTTAATTTTCCAATTACGCGCCGAATAACACCTAGTGGAATTGTTTTATTTCCATTTTTTGTTAGATTTTCCTTATATATACATAATATAAATATACATATATAGTAATTGATATAATATAAACTTCTATTAGTTGTAGGTTCAGTGCGCGAATGGTTTTTTTAATTATTAATTGAAAATCTTCTAGTTTAAAACGAATAACGTGATGTAGGGTCGATCTGTAAGTTTATACTTTAATTAAATTGATAACTGCATGTTTTGCTATAATCTAAATTGAATGTGTGGTCCATTGTTTCGGTGTACCCGCACTTAAATCACACTCCGACTGTGTTTATATAAATCAACAAATAATTGATAAGATAATTATGAGCTTTTCAAATTTTTACAAACAATACTTTTTATAAACATGTGTTCGAAATCTGTTTCAATGTTTCTGTTCTATCATCGATTCGTTTTATTTTTATTATTATTTTGAGTAATTATAAAACATTCATAGTTGAAATTCTACAATTATTCACAAATAGATTAGTCAATGTTTCACATAAAACAGGAGAAAACGACAAAAAAATTCAATAACAAGAACGTTGTATTGTCAGAATTGTGTTAATAAATTATTCGGTGGTATTTTGCTATCGATACAGTTTTATTTTTCTCATTTCTATCGAGTGTAGTAGGCGGAATGGAATTCGAATATGGCGCCATTTCTAGTGGTTTTTAATCGATAACGTTGGTGAAATTGGAAATTACGTTACGAATAGAGATTTGATGGCGCAATATCCTCAAATTAAAGCCCAATTTGCTTCAATTGGAATAATTGTGGTAATTTTTCAAATTAGCCGCTCTTACACATTTATTTTTTCTCATTTCTATCAATGATCTAGTTGGCGGAAATGGAATTTGAATATGGCGCCACTTAGTGGTTTTTAATCCGATAACGTTGGTAGTGAAATTGGAGATTACTTTACGAATAGAGATTTGATGGCGCAATATCCTCAAATTAGAGCCCAATTGACCCAAAATTGGAATAATTGTGGTAATTTTTCAAATTGGCCCTTACACGGGGTGGGTTCGTGTCTGTAGGTTGGCGCAGCTGCCGGATCACCTAACCTCAAAAATGTAGTGAAATTGGAAATTACGTTACTAATAAAGACTTTATGGCGCAATATCCTCAAATTAAAGCCCAATTTGCTTCAATTGGCCCAAAATTGGAATAACTGTGGTAATTTTTCAAATTGGCCGCTCTTACACGGGGTGGGTTCGTGTCTGTAGGTTGGCGCAACTGCCGGATCACCTAACCTCAAAATCGTCGCCGTTGTGGAAAATGTTCAAAAAGTGAGTAATTCAATTCTTTTCCGATTATTTCGTTGAAATTGGATTGATTATAACAATTTTTTAATTGTTGTAGATTCGATGAAAAAGAGAGCGTCTCCAGTATATTACAATTGAAATCGTCGGTGCAGAAGGGCATACGTACAAAATTAGTGGAATGTTATCCCCATTTAGAGACTTTTATCGACGTTATTCTACCGAAAAAGGATTCCCTACGTATAGTCAAATGGTAACGGATTAGACGGTAGCAGCCCCAATATTGCCCACGAAACGTGGCGCTATTGGGCGATCATTTCGACAAATCGTTTAAATTTCCCGATTGTTTCAGTCATGATCATATCGAAATTATAGTCAATTCGTCCGGGGAGTTGTTGTTTTTCCGGCATAGAGAAGGCCAATGGATGCCCACATTGCGACTCTTCCATAAATGTTCGAATTTGAAATTCAAATTAAAATTATCCCGACTAATCGATGAATTTTAGATCCGTTCTTTCTGCCGATGCTACAAGTGGATAAAGGTGCTATTAGATTCGTGTTGAGCGGTGCCAATATTATGTGCCCTGGTTTAACATCGCCGGGCGCCCGGATGACCAATGTCGATAGAGATACGGTTGTTGTAAGTCGTGTTAATTGCGTCGATTTTATTGTTGTTACGTTTTAATTTAAGGCTATTATGGCTGAGGGTAAACAACACGCTTTGGCTATAGGTAAGACGACTTTATCCACCGATGATATGTGAGTAGAATTATTTGTTGATTTCAAGTTGGTAATAATGGTTGATTTTAGAGCGAAGATTAATAAAGGGATTGGCGTTGAGAATTGCCATTATTTAAACGATGGTTTATGGCAGATGAAACCGGTTAAATAAATTATTTTTTTGTATTTATAATTGCAAAATACAATTTTGTACAATTTATGAAATTTGCTAATTTAGGTAATTCCCGTTACACTAATGTATAAATGGTTGTCTAAATCGGTGCGCAGAAGTTTAATAAAACGGTATTGTTTCAGTGTGTACGCGCATTTATCGATCATTGTTACGTTTCCTGCTGTGCTTTGTCCATCATCGTAGTTTCTCAAGTTCCTGCTGCAATTTTATTGGGAGAAAACCAGCAGAATTGGTGTTTTGTGTGCGTGTGCGAATAGTCAACAAGAACCGATTCTGTTTGAATGTACGTCCGGGCGAACGTTCCTTCTACTCGATTTTCAATTGCAATTTTCCCAATATCGCCCAATTGATGAACAAGTTTGTTTATTGTCGTGGGTTATTTTTATGAATTTTCTTTCGAAAAAATCATAAGTGCCATATGAAGTGATTGGAAACGATTAGAATGACAACAATACGAAAATCGTACGGTAATCGAAAAGTGTTCACGCTACCCGAAGATTATGCCCTACGGTCGCCGCGCCAAAGGACCGCTTCCTCAACGAATCTAGCCACAAAGAAAACCGAAGAAATCAACAAATTAGTGAAATACATCGATGAGAATATCGTGGGCAAGAATACAACATTCTCGGGACCGTTCGGCCGACGAAAAGGTAAATTTTCCGAATTTTCCATTAAAAAAACTATAATCCAACTGTTCGAATATAAATAACGAAAAAAAACCGATAGAATTCCAACGTATTTTTAGGGTGGAATTTGTAATTTTACAGGAATCGTAAACTGTAGCCTTGAATTTTGGCATATTTATGGGATTCTATCGCACACGTGATAACCTTGTGTTGACATTTTCCGAAATCTTCCCTTCAATTTCCCGATTTTCGACTCAATATTTTCTTTGATAACATTAGGGCGACAATCCTCTAAATCTGCTATCGTATCTGTTTTCTTGGTGATAAGTGCCTTGTTTTGTGCTTTTTTTCTAAAAAAATCAACGGAACTTTCCACAATTCATTCATTATTTGTTTGTTTATTTCGAAAAAAAATCGCCGAATATTTGATAATTTCTGTATTGTTCGTTGATGGAATTCATAACAGTTGTTTCAAGGTGAATTCTCGCTGTCCGGGTGTTCTTGTATGGAAATTATTTTATTAAAAAGATGCAGACTTAGGTTTTTGATTTATAATTCAAGAGTTGTTACGAAACTGAAATTACGGCGATAAAACGATTTAATTTAAAATTTTGTTCGGTAATCTCAAATGGTTGCGCATTAAAAGTTGTTATAAAGGTTTAATTTTTGGATTTGAGGAGCTATTTCTGTTCTTTTTCGCTTTCTGGGTTGGATTCACTGTCTTAAATTTGGGGATTTCTCTGTTTTTAGACTCGTCAAATTAACTGAATTTGGTTCAATTTACTGGAATCATTGGCACTCTAGCCTTTCGGATAATCTAGGTAAATTACTTCAGACTATAAACCCCGGTTATTGAAAAATATAGCGGAGTTTAGGGGATTTTTTAAGCTCATTTTTAAGTTGGCTAAAGACTCGTCTTGGTAAAACTGAAAAATCAATGTTGAGATGATCCTCAATGATTTTGAATCGCTAACGGACATTTTCCTACCAATTTCCTTACGAGCTGACCTTCTAGTTTCTTGCTAAAATGTTCTCCAGAGGTTCTGTTAAAAGTGCAAACTCTCCTTGAGAAGGTCTAGTTGTTTATTTCTTTGGGAGACTTACTTAGTCTTTAAATCTAGACAGGTAACATTTTTGTACCAATTTATTTACGAGCTGAGCTTCTAATTTCTTGCTAAAATGTCCTCCGGAGGTCCTATGAAAAGTTCAAACTCTCCCAGAGAAGGTCCAGTTGATTATTTCTTTGGCAGACTTACTCTGTATCTAGACGGGTGACCTGTTCCTACCAATTTCCTTACGAGCTGAGCTTCTAATTTCTCGCTAAAATGTCCTCCGGAGCTCCTATTAAATGTTCCAACCCTCCCAAAGAAGGTCCAGTTATTTCTTTGGCAGACTTACTCTGTATCTAGACAGGTGACATATGTGTATCGTCAAGGTGGGTGAGTCTAACGCACCAACGCTTCACATTTGCATAAAATACGGCCGGAGGTTCTGATTTTCAAATCACATAATCTACTTTCTTCAAATACCTGACTAGACCGATGTTTTGTAAGAAATTTGCTAGGAGTTTCAATTTATTCTTGTAAGATTCAGTTGTAAGCGTTGTTTTAGAAACTTTAAGGCATTGGTCCTTCGAGCTGGATATGAACCAACGACTTATAGATATCCGGCTCGAAGGACGAATGTTAAGGGGAGAGTACCTTAACCTTATTCAAGTGATGTTTAATATACTGCCACCTTAAGGTACTCTTGCCGTAACATTGGTCCTTCGAGCCGGATATGAACCAACGACTTATGGATATCCGGCTCGAAGGACCAATGTCAATTGCAGGCAGTTGTTGTCTTCCAACCACTGGCCCATCTATCAGGTTTCTAAATCTCTTCCCCAAGGCTTTCGATCCATTTGAGTATCAAATAGACGATTTTTGGCGATTTTTAATTCAAATTTCTAGCAAGTTTTCTAAAAAATTTCGTTCATTTTGCCTCCTCAAAGCTTGTAAGGGAGTTCGCTCAATCCAAATAAACCAAATAGACTTTCTATTAATTAATGTAAAACACACAAATTGAAGGTGACTCTATCCATAAATTTATTCATACTTTTCTATACGAACGTACGTATTTCTTTAAAGGAATCAACTATCATTAAACTTATAAATTAATACGAAGTAAAGTTTTTTTTGGCTGAAAAATTGTAGCTGATTGTATTGAAATTTCCGTAGAAATCCAATATGGGGCAAGTTTGTAGAATTACCATCAGAAATTTAAAAAAAAAACCACATGTAACCTAATTTTTATAATTAATACAAAAACAAGTTTAAATTCGTAGAAATTCTAAGTGGAACTTAACGCTACAAACTTGAAGTATCCCCCCTCGACAACAATTAAATCGTTTCCAATTAAATGCCGGTCACTTTACTCGTAACTAGTTTTGTGTTATTCTCATTTTCTTCGAAATATACAATCGATTGTTGTCTATAATTAATAAATCGTTAAAACTAGACTGTATGTCGGCAAATTTATCAATGTTTTTTTTTTTTGGCATTTAGACAAATCTAGTTGAATGACCTGTTAATTCAGACAATGCCGGAAAATTTAAGGGATGTTCGGCTGGATCCACACGTGTCCCAGTATCGATTGCATTTAGGGGTAGTAGTGACCTACCCTCTGACAAATCCTTGATAATTGGGCTCGAATCGAATCGCCTTTATTCTTGTTTAATTGAATAAAAACTACCAAAAAATTGGGGTAAAACGGTTTAAAAACGTACAATTTTACGATTTTTTTGGTAATTATTATGATAATAAAGGCGTTGTGTTTACCGAGATCGACAAATATTGTTTGTTTAAATGAAAAAATAAATATTTTCTTTGGAAAATTATCTTTCTATAAAAAAAGACGACACGAAAACTGTTGTTTTCATTTTTTTAACGTTATCGTTTTGCTGTATTAATAGTTGAAAACATGCCAAAATTGAACGGTTTTGTTTTCGGTTGGAAATTAGTAATTTTGGAAAATTGTGCCAGAATTTATTTTATTTTTAAAAAGAGGAAAGTAATCAATTTTTCCAATTTTCCCCACTTATTATAAATAAAATTGTAGATATTTCTCTAGATAATGGTGGGTAATAAATGGTCATTTTCATAGTTTAGACGCAATAAGGCAGTCATAAATTGGATTTTCAACAAACAGTAAAATTTGCCAAGAATTGTATAATAAAAAAATAATAATTCTAATAAACATGACCTTCATAAATATTAGTCCAGTATGATTTATTCGTATTTGTGTAACAATTTTTTTTTATTGTTGTATTTATTGAAATATTATTTTACTCATTTCGATTGCGTAGTTTTTCGATAATTTCCTTTAAAGGCACAACTTTTTTGTTACTCATAAAGGCCAAAATAGAGAAAAATGAATTTTTTTGGGCATAACAGGCACTCTTTGAAACCCTATTTACCCCACAATTTAACATTGAAAAGGCACTAAAAACGAGAAGGCGACAATTTTCGTTTATATTTCTAGTCGTTATTGCCAATGCTGTATAAATTCAAAGTAGCTAGTGCGAAATTCTTATCTAATTATCATAATTTCTCAAAAATTTTGACTGAACTAATTTACATACAAAATACAATCTAATATACTGTTGTGGCAATTATAATTTAAGATAATGACCCTGTTTACATCTAAATAGTTAGCTTAATTAAGGAACTATGGTACGTTTACACCTATTGTTAGAAACTTTACTGTGTAATTTGGCATAAATTTCGAAAAAACAACACAAAAATGTCGTTAAAGTCGTTTATATTAACTCTTAATGTTTTTTCATATGTTGGTATTACTGTTGTTAACTTGCCTACGAGTAGAATTAATCGTTTACACGTGAAGTTATTAGTTTAGTTGCCATTAGGTGTAAACGGGGCCACAAAAGCTTCTATTTGGTTGGGATATACAGTTCAGGCGCTTGTAATTCAAAACAATCATTTATTCAAACAAATCAATCGTATTCTCTAACTATTTGACAATTCGTTACTATAGCAACGCTAGAACATCCATCTGACTCCTATAATTGAAAAGAGACAAGTAGAAAACAATCGTGTGTGTTGTCATGGTAACTAATTATCAAGAAATTAGAGAATACGAATTGTTTAGCTGATGGAAATTGTAATCGATATTTGTTTCCAGTTTGAATTACAATTGAATATGCATAAAAATTGTCATTCAATTTCCTATCTCCATATAGATCGTTCTTCTATTTTCCCCTCATTTTATACTAGCAGGTAAAATAAAGGTTACACCCTTTTGTTTATTTTATACAAGTACTCGTATAAAGAAACTGTTTATTTTCCTCAATACAGAGGTGTTGAGCTAAAACTACAGAGTTGTAATTCTGGTGAAATTTTGGGCTAATTGTGTAATTTTCAAAATTTCATCAATGGTGCTTTTTACCATTTTGTACTTGTGTTGACTTTTTTAAATTCTCGATAATCGCCAAGAGCTCCAAAATTTGCTAAATTGGTCTCCAAATATCACCCAAGAAATTGATTTTTCGCATATCTCCTCGAATAACTCTTCAATTTTAGCTCAACATCCCTGTATATTTTCTAGTCTGTTATAGTAAATCTAGGGATGTCGTGGAAGTCGGGAAATTTAAATAAACAATAATAAAACGGTAATTCCACAAAACAAATCAATAAAACTTAATCAAAATCAACAAAACAAAGCAAACAAAATTCATTCAAATTAAGAAACTGGTTTAAAAACATGAAATTTGAGGTTATATTGTTGATCTATAAACAAACGACTATCGTTTAGTTCGTCAGTGGTACCAACTCAAGTTTATATAGGGTTGGCAACAAATTCAAAACTTTCTACTACTAGAGTGGATTTAAATGCATTTCAGATATTCAAATAGAATCTGATAACAAACGAGACGGCACGTGTATTTTAAACCCAACAACAACAAACACAAACAATTAAAGAAAATACAAGATAATAAATTTGGAAATCCCTGATATGTTATCTAAAATAGGCTTGTTTATTTGGTATTTGTACCACAACCTGTATAAATAAATTATGTAAGATTTACAATTATTAATTGTAAGGAGTGAGATGCTATCGTTGCTATAGTAACGAATCAAGAACTAGTTAGAGAATACGATTAATTTGACTAAATGATTGTCTTGAATTACAAGTGCCTAAACAGTATATACAACCTTTTTATGACCCCGTTTACACCGAACTAATAGTTGAACGCAATAGAAATGAGTGGAAACATTTACTTTGCCATTCAATTGATTCAAATATACGACTTTCACTCAATTTGAATATTTACAAACAATTAATTCATAAAAATGTTACATTTCAACGCCTATAATTACATTACAATGATTTATTGTCATTTACAAATGTAACAATGATGGTGCACTTGTTTGCAAGATAGAATGGTAAAAGCATCTATTTCATAACAGATTTGTCTCAATTCTTTTGTATCGTTTTATGTTTTCGGGCGGTATTCTCTACATTCTTTTCTTAGCCTTGATACGAATTTGATTTGTTTAGAATTACAGTTGTTTAGACTTTCCAGCGTGTTGACTACAATTGTAAATTGTCGTCAATTAATTCATATAGTCAATGTTCGAGATAATTCGTACAACTATACCTTGGAATAATTGAAAATATCCAGTTTTTTTGCTTCTTCATTATTGTCTTATTGTTAGTAAATTGTGCTATATTCGAGATGACGTCAACAAATTCAACTTTCTATAAGTTCGAATAAATTTGATGTCTGGCTAAAATTTTGACTGTACAACAAAATATTTGCAAAATTTTCAGTTCTAATTGTCGATATTGTTGTTTAAAAATTTGTCGGAATTTTTAAGGCGATAATTGCGTAGATAATTAGACGGATCTTATCTGATTTGTACTTTTCCGGCCCTTCAAACTTAATTTTCAATATAAATCTATTGTTTTTCATTTATTAATAGATGACGATTTGAAATTGAAATCTACCGAAAAATTCGTGAAAGTTGCAATTATAGAAAATCAAATAACATAACGATGATGGAATAGAAAGAAAAAAGAAAGTATTATGAGTAGACTTATTATAAGATCATATAGGAAATGGTTATTATTAACCCGGAAAATAGAGCAATATTAAAACTTTTTCTCTATAGGTTTATACAGAGTGTACAACGCTATTCCAACTTGTGTGAACGTATGTCGGCTTCTTGTCTCAACTATTATCGACATCTCTTGTTTCAATAGATTTGTCGGTAATGCAGATTATTCAGTTGAAACAAGAAGCTGATATACGTTCGTAAAGTCATAGGCTACTGCGAATAAATAATACACCCTGTATTTAAATGATAAAACTTTCATTTACAACTGAAGTGTTTCAGACCATTTATTTAGTAAATTTCTCATAAACAAGGATGTATAAACTTGATGTTATTGTTATTGTTGTTTTATCTCTAATGCATTCTAGTAGAATTGATATTTTGTAAAGGAAATTCATAGACTTACGTTTATTTATTTATTTTGGAAATGATTCAATGATTTTCCTATGGGATTATCATAACAAGGTCAGGAAAATAAACATGTTTTAAGTTCAATATTTGCACATTAACAATATTGACGGCTATTCAAGCGCCATTTGTATTGATCTAAATAGTGACGTCATATCACCCTTGCAATTAGTGGGGTTAAGTTTTGGTAATGGCTAGTGAAAAGCTCCAAATTTTGCACTAAAGGCAATTTTCTTAAATTTTCCCCATTTTGGGCAATTTGGCAAAATTTAATGGATTTTTAACTTTGCAACTATTTTATTATTAAATTAGAAGTCTTGATAGAATTTAATCGCCAAATTTTGAATTTTGCTCCAGTGGAAAAACATTCGTCCTCTAAGGCTGTAAGTATTCGAAATTTAAGGCACTTATTTCTTCTTAAATCGTTGATATTCATCACATTTTTGCTATAAAATTGCGTGGAGAACGAATTTTTCTTTATTTTAAGTTTTTTTTTGGCAAATTTTGGTAACTAAACTGGTTTTTAGTTGAGTTTTTTTTTAACACAGTTTTTACCCTGGAAGAGTAGATTATTTTAGAAATAGAGCTGAATTTTCCACATTTCAAGCCATTTTCTTATTAAATCGTCAATTTCTAATTAATTTGGCTACGGAATCACATTTTCCATGACCTCCTCTGAAAGATCTTTGATTTTAATTCAAATTGTAAGGTGGCGTTATAAAATCGTACTTTCAATCAATTGGTATTCTCTAACTTTTGACGATTCGTTACCATGACAACGTTGTTTTAATCTTGTTTCATTTCTACATATGATACAACTGTCAGAGTGGAGATCGTTACCATGGTAACGATAAAGTTAGAGAATATGGGTTATTTCTTATGGCGGGATTTTTAAATTAACTCATTGCATCTTTTAACAATCTCAAATAATTTCGTTTATTGTAATGAAAATATACAGTTATCTTTGTGCTTGTTTGTTAAAAACTGGAAATTCAGCCAACTCTAAATAGAGAAGATAAACAGAACTAGTTTAGAGGTGATAAAGGATTTTTGAGATAATTTAATGAGCAAAAAATCCTCTTTTTTGTTTAAATTTGGTATAAATGAAGCTATAAATGATACTACTGTGTTAATTTTCAAGAATTTTTGAATTTATTGAATAAATTTTAGCCTCAATCGAAATAGATAATTATCGAACATATGTTTTCTGTAGTTATAAACGACAAATGATTGAGTTGTAAGGTTTTTGCAAGGTTAAAATTGCAATAATTATTAATAAATAGAATTAATTTCTAAATTCTGCATAAATAATTGCAAAAGTTTTGTAAACAAATAGGTCAAAAATTGCTTTTTTTTGGCAACATTAAAAACGAGATTATATACAGAGTGGCTAATGTTATTTAAGGTCGTAGCAGCCTATGACTTTGTTTCTTGTTTCAACTAATCTGCATTACCGACATGTTGTTGTGTCAACTGGTTGTCGGTAATGCAGATTACAAAATGATATAAGAAGCCGACTTACGCTCATATTGTTGCACATCCTGTATACTAAAAATATACACCTACATATATCCTCTGAAAGGATTTTTATATAATAATTTGCTTATAATGCTCGAATAAATAAATAAATTATTGTAAATCCGACTATAATGTAGGTAGTCATACAAAACAACCAAAAAAAATAACCTAAAATTAAGATAAAGTTGTTTGGTAACTTTCTAATTGAAAATTTTGGCAACTATGATTATTTATCATAATCAACAACAACATATGGTGTGATAATTGAATCACAAATTTAAGTTTTAATAAAAATTTCATGGTCAACATAGTGTAACCTTCAACTTTAGTAAAAAAAAATAATTATTATTATTACAACATGTAGTCTACATTCATAATTAGATAAAAATTGATAAAAACAAGTCCGAAATTCTTTCAATTGTCTCAATTTGATCAGATCTACTGTATTGGCAATACGAAGTAGAAACATTGGTGTATAACGGCTATGTGACGTGTGTCGTAGCTTTATGCGGCTATACGTAAAACAATTATTAACAAATGTCAAATTTAGTAAATTATGGACCAATCAAAGACTTTTCCACAATAGTTATTAGTTAGATGCTGTCATCTGGAGTTGGCTGTGCCTTGGTTAATGTCGTAGCTTCGTTCGTACATTTGACATCAGTAGAATATGAAGTAATTTACGACACTACGTAACCAAAGCATAGCCAACTGCGAAATTACTGTGGATGTATCAAGTAGATTAAATCACAGTTGGCTTTGTTTTTTCTAAAAAGTGTAGTTTTGTTTTGTAAAATAAATCAACAAGTGATGTAAGAACAAAGCTGCAACACTATGAAACTAAGGCATAGCCAACTTGTATAGTAGGTACAGGGTTTTTCACGGTATTTCGCCTCGCAATGATTTTGTGAACGTACGTCAGCTTCTTATTTCAACTGTCTAATCTGTTGAAATAGAAGCATGTGGGTAATGCAGACTACAAAGTTGAAATAAGAAGCTGACGTACGTTCCCAAAGTCATAGGCTACTGCAAAGAGGAATACCGTGAAACACCCCGTATGAAACAAGTACGAAAACGCATGGTTTCTAGATGGGTTCAGTTTATTTTAAATAAAATATCAGTTAATTTGAAAATTATGAAAGAAGTTCTTTTCTCGCAGTAGGCTATGATTTGTGAGCGTAAGTCAGCTTCTTATTTCATCTCTATAATCTGCATTATCGACAATCTATTTATTACAAGAGCATGTCGGTAATGCAGATTATTTAGTTGAAACAAGAAGCCGACATACGTGTTCGCAAAAGTCATAGGCTACTGCGAGTTGAATTTGAACTACCAACCTTAGAGGGTAAATTACACTAACAAAAAAAAATAATGCGTTTACAGCTATTAAAGTATACTTTGTATTGTTGTTGACGTAGAATAGAAACAAACTCGAAACTCCTAAAAGTAGAATTAATGACGGAAATACGTCAATGAGATCACCATCATCAACAAATAGACTCATAGCCACACGAAAAGTGTTGAAATAGATCGGTTTTTTTGTTTTGTTTTGAAACAAGTTCAAGTCACATTTAAATATTTACTTTATGAATATTCAAAAAAAAATGACTTAAGTACTATAGTTCGAAATAACTCTACTATTATTATGAATTGTATGTGTAGTTGAGACAAGTGAGGCGACTCAAAGTCTACCAACATTCGAAACGATGATGCAATACCTTAGAAACAATATTTGTTGTTGTTATTTTTTGATTGATTATTATTTAAAAATAATAATAATAATCAATTTATTATTAATCTAGTGAATAAACAACAGCTTGATTGATAACGGTGTTGTTGATGATCTTATGGAAAAAAAATAAAATCGAGCATTAATTTAAAATAAAATACAGGGTGTACAACGATATTGCCCCTAGTAATTGGCTAATAAGTTGTTTAGTAAGTCGTAGATTGATTCATATTTTATTAAATTTGACAATCTAGCATTTGTCAAATGGCATGGCCAACTGTGCCCTCTACAATGGTGATTTATCATGGCTGAAATTAATGGAAAACTTTTTAGAGGTTAGAATCAAAATTTTGAATTTCTGTTGTCGTCTGGTGGTTTTAAATGCGCATTTTTATTAATTTCGTATAGAAATCGAAATCTGATCGGTGTGTGGATAAGCGAAATTATTGAAAAATCAAGCAATTTGCAGAATTCTCGGAATTTTCCGGAACTGCGATTTTTATTTGTTTATTTGTAAATATTTAAATTCGAGAATTCTCTTGTATCGCATATCTGTGTGTTTATTAAAAATTAGGGCCAATGATAACAGTTATCGAATTACACAATGAATTTATTTTACGTAATCGTTAATAGTTGTTTTTTTTTTTGGTTTTTTGTTGAATATAAATTATAGTTTAGGTTAATAGATTATTTTATTATTTATTGAAATTGTGACTTTTATCAAATTCTTTCGAAAAATTGTCGTTTATTAATAGTGAAATTATGTCAGGGTTGTCGTCTATGAAGGCCAGCTTTGAACATGAAAGGCTTTCAAGCTTCGATTTATCGGTCGAGTTGATCCAGCCCTTGTAGTAATCCTCAATTTGTTTAAAATTGAGCTATTTTTATCAATAATAAATAAAGAGCGCCTTTTCACTTCTATAGCGAAAAGTGAGCTGTGTACCCCAATATGGAGTTGACTAAGTAGGCTATGAAATCACATAACCTCGCTTATGTCAAAAAATTTGATTTCATAGCCTACTATTTAACGCTGTAGTGACACGCACAGCTTACTTTTCGAAATATTGCGAGCCGGGACACTTCGATTTATCTGTCTTGTTTGAAGTTTAATTTTTTTTTTCAAATGTCAATGCAGCTATTTTTATCAATAATAACCCTATCTTACGAGTACTGGAAGTACTTGGGACCTTCAAATCTTTGATTGATGACAATTGGACTTCCTGTTCGAAAGTAACTTTGGCATACACTCAAGATTTGTTTACAATCTTCCCTCGACTTTTCTTTTTATATCAATGAAAATCTAAATTTAAACGTTGCCAAATCGATACGGAAAATATTCCAATGTGTTCGTGTTAATTCACATCATCAATAGGGTTAAAATGGAAACGCGAATTTTACACGAGTTGCTTATCTCGATCCGTAATGGTTATTTTAGGATTTTTGTTTGTTTTATTTTAGAAAATCGTTGTTTTGATTAATTAAAAATCCACGCGTTATTCTTCCCTATATTGTATTTCCTCGAGTCAATATTCCCATTATAAATACTTCATGTGTAAAATATTTAATTGCTTTTCAATATGTGAAAGTATTTGTAAGGTTAGGATAATTTGAGGTTATAATTTTCGATTAAATCGAGCTACAATTAGACTTTAATTCGGCAAACAAAGCGGTTGTTGTGGATGATTTTAGCGAAATTTATTTGGAATTTAATCGAACAATGCACGTTATCAATGATTTTTAAAAATGAGATACACCGTCACTCATCTAGTGGAAAGTTTTGAATTTGTTGCCAACCGTATAGTTCAAGGATTAATAACATTTATATAGAAATGTATGGTGAAATTTCTATTCTTACGTTGGTATCACTAACGTGTTTATTGATCAACAGTATAACCTCAAATTTAATGTTTTCAAAAATCAAAAACGAGCATTTTTCGACCAACTTTACAGTTTACTTACTAAAATCAAACTTTCCATATAAAATTTGGTTTTAGTTCAGCACCCCTGTATACCGTTAACACCCCACAAGCAAAAAATAAATAAGCAAAATATGAGATCACCTCTTTATATATCAATAAATCATTAATTTAATGATTGCGTGATACTCGTGTGTTGTTTTTTTACTTTTCGTCTCATATTCTAACACAAATAAGTCAATATTAATGATAATTAAAGTGTCTGGCTATATTTCGAAGAGTAAGCTGTGCATCTCAATCCATTGTTGAATAGTAGGCTATGAAATCAATACAAGGTTATGCGATTCCATAGCCTACTACTAGTTAATATGGATTGAGAAGCACAGCTTACTTTACCAAATAGGGAGTGAAAAGCCTATCTTTAATGATAATAATGATGAAAGGAACAATAGTCGTCATTATTATTAAATTATCTTGTTATAATAGTACTAATTTTAACGAATTGTTCAATTAGAATAGTGCTAATTGATGCTTTTATTGGTATTTTATGTTCTAAAATAAGCTTCTTATTAAACCGGCAATGATGAAAAATAAATATTGGTATTTGCTGTATTTTAAAATACGTGTTATTTGAATCATTTTGTTTGTCTATGATTAAAAATTAAAAAAGAATTCCTTCTATTCTTTTTAAAATAATTGAAATATTCTTTCAATCATCCATAAATTTATCGAAATATTTATGAAATAACATTTAATTCTTATCATTTGTTGTAGAGTAATAGTCTTTTTTTGACTCATTCTCTTATCATTCAATGCAAAACAGTCACGTAATTTGGTTTTATTTTGTTTTCCTAAATTCAAAATAATTGAAATTAATTTTGAGAATAATATCGGAAATCGTTCCGGTTTTTTTTTTGATATCATTTGTTTTTCTGTTTATGACACCTAGAAAAATATCAAGTTAATTGTCATTTTCCACGTGCTTTTATGATTCAATAAAACGGAAATCATTTCTAATAAAAATCAAATTCTTATGACTGTGCAAAAATGATTTAATTTCACTTTTATTTACGAGTTTGTTTATTTGAAATCCTTAGAAATTGCGTCGAAATTCTACGATTTTTGTCTTTTCTCTCTATAGAAAAGTTCATCAAATTAAAAAATTTGATAAGGTAAATTTTACGATTAGATTCTTGTCTGGAAAAAATCAAAACACAATTGGCCATGCTTTGATTAGTTTACTAAATTTGATATTTCTTAATCCTTTTCTCAAGTGCATGGATCAATCTACGACACTACGTCACCATGGCCTATAAGCCTGTAGTTTAAAATATTAAGAGATGCAGATCACGGCGTCTCAAGTGCTTGAATTAATCTACGGCACTACACCAATCACTAATCATGACACTAATTCGACACTACACCCATTACTAATCAATACACTAATAAGACACTACACTAATCACTAGACTATAACTATAAGCCTGTAGATTAAAATATTAGTAAGAGATGTAGATTAGGGCTTCTCAAGTACATGAATTAATCTACGACACTACACTAATTACGACACTACACCCATCACTAATTACGACACTGCACCAATCACTAATTACATCACTAATCTATGACTCTAACCATGGCGTGGTCAACTATAGGCCTGTATATTAAAATATCGATAAGAGGTAGAGATGTAGATCAAGGCTTCTGCTGAATACAATTGCTAATAATCAAAAATATAATGATTTATATCATCTACGCAAACATATCTAATATTATAAGAACGAATTAACTATTCAATTGCTATGAGTATAATAGGGGCAGTTAAAAAGCCATAATATTTTAACTGTTAATGAATTTTTCACAATTAAATTTTTGTCGAATTCAAGACAAACGCACAAAGTTCGATTAACAAAACCAATATAGTTGATCAAAATCGTAATTTCAATTTTGTATCGACAATTAAAATAACGAACGAAAACATTTAGATAAAATAAATATTTCCATTTCTATTGTCATCAATTTAGTATTATTATGCGTGAAAAACAACTTTGATCCGGTAGAAACCTGTTAAATTTTATTAATTGCAATATTATCACTAAATTGTGGAATTGCATTATTGTCGTGCGATATTTCGAAAAGTAAACTGTGCATCTCAGACCAGTGTTGAATAGTAGGCTATGAAAACAGTTTTTCCATCAATAGAGGTTATGTAATTTCATAGCCTACTAGTCAACACTTAATTGACATGCACAGCTTACTTTTCGAACTATTGCGAATTTGTAGGGAGTAAAACGCCTCTCCTTTAATTATCACTAGGATCGTTGCCAGAAGAAATCTTTCGTGTGTTTTAATAAATTTCAACTTCAACAAAACATAAAGATTAACAGTAGAAAGTCGGTTTTGCAATCAAATAATTATCGTTGATTGGTGCAATTTTCTCAAACTTATAATTATAAAGGAGCGGTATAATTTTTAATTGATTTCTTATAATCGGATATTGCGAATTTTCTAAGAATCGAGCGACATTTTTAATAAATAATCCACTAACGGTTATCGATTTTATTGCTTCTATTTTTGTCGTCGTCTTCTTAAGTCCTTGTAGATCATAATAATGTCAACTGTTGTTACATTTTATTCTTGAAATCTTCGTATTTACGGTTATTATTGATCAACTATTCTGTAATTATTGTTGGAAAAAGCATTATTTTCGAATGTGGGTAGATACAAACGAAATTGTGGCAATATTTGGGCCTTGTAGTTCATGTTTTTTCCAAGAATCAATGCTAACAAATAATGGCAATGAATAGTAATTTTGAACTGGAGATATTACAAAACATCCATCCAGACGTTTCGTTTTTTTAATTA
This sequence comes from Hycleus cichorii, assembly GCA_013841215.1. Lineage (NCBI taxonomy): Eukaryota > Metazoa > Arthropoda > Insecta > Coleoptera > Meloidae > Hycleus > Hycleus cichorii. The sequence goes on from JACDRQ010000504.1 coordinate 19,683, forward strand.
GCGACTATAAATGTGTACTTTGAGAGTTACACCGGAAGAGAATTAAAAATTTACGGTAGTCTGCACACAATACTTTAAATACAAGTCTGTTTATATAATTTTTGACGTAATTGGGAATTCAACAAAAAAATCTAAATATTATTTTGCATTATTTTTATGTATTTCTAGTTCAAACAAGATTAAATTTAGCACACGTGTAGATTAAAATAAAACAGATTTATATCCGCAAATACCAGAAAAAAGTGAAATTTCCTTGGCAATTTATGATTAACAAACAAGTCAAGACAATAATCCAGAGATGAACTTGAAAATTGACCTGAATGATGAAAAATTGAGTTGAATGGATTAAAATCCACCCACTAGAAAATAATAACCATGCTCCCATTTGTTCTTTATTTTCGTTGAAAAAAAGACGGTTTTCATCAATGTCAGCAAATAAATCCTTGCTCTAATACAAAATAAAATAAACAGTCTATTGCCCGGCATGTTTTTAATATTTATTGAAGGCGAATCTGTTTAATAAAATAATAAATGGCGCCTATATGTTTGGATGCTATTTATGAAAAAGGCCACAAAAATATCTGTTTAACAGATTTATGATAACTAAAGAGAGGCTTTTTGCTCACTATAGGGAGTAAAAATTCGCTTTGTTTGGAAAAGTAAGCTGTGCATGTCAATTAACTGTTGATTAGTAGGCTATGAAATCACTTACGAGGTTATGTGGCCCCCATAGCCTTCTGTGAGATGCACAGCTTACTTTTCGAATTGATTAGTCATTTGTTTTGGCTGAAATTTTGATGTGTTCTCGGAAAATTCTGCAATTTTTCCATTAATTTGATTATTGTCTTGTTCAATTCTCTTTTGCAGTGGTTTATTGTGATTATGCCGCTTCTGGTAGATCTCTCCAATTCATCGAAGAGTATATTTTAAGAGAAGTTCTTCCATATTATGGTAATACATATTCAACAACAAATATAACATCATTGCAATCAACGAATTTCCGGTAAGTTTTCAAATCTTATCTTCCCAACATAATCGTTAAAAAGTGGCATTTTTGATAGATTACTCCGTAATTTTTAATCTGAAAGAATAAAGAAAGATAAAGAGAGGCTTTTCGCTCTCTACAGAGACTATTTGGACAAGTAAGCTGTGCATGTCAATTAAATGTTGACTAGTAGGTTATGAAATCGCATAACCTTATAACTTACGAGGTTATGTAGCACCTATTGATTTCATAGCCTACTAATCAACACTAGACTGAGATGCACAGCCTATTTAGAATAAATAGAGTTATAATAATAGAAAATAAGACACTTCTATATAATGATCTATAACTGGGAATTTCCACAGAATTTTCTATAAACGAAACCATGGTACTTTGTAGCTTGAAATGCTCTTTCCAACGAGCTATAGTACTTTATCGTGGAGTGCAAAATAAAGGAGAAATCGACTTTCAATTATTGCATTTATTCTGTAGTAAATCCACTCATTTGGTAGAAAATTTTAAATTTGTTGCCAACCCTATTGTTCAAGGACTAATAACATTTATATAGAAACAAGTGGTGAAATTTCTATTCTTAAGTTGGTATTACTGATGAACTAAACGATAGTCGTTTGTTTATAGATCAACAATATAACCTTAAATTGTATGTTTTTAAACTTTTTGCTATATTTTTTTCTAATATTTTACAATTTATCTATTTTTATTACAGTTAAGTATTAAGAAAATATAAATTCTCTATAAGAGATCACTTAATTTCGGTTAATCTAAACATAGATTATTTGATAAGGAGCAAGGATATCCTGATTAAAATGATTCACTTAACTTAATCAAATTGTGTCATAGGATTAGTTTATCAAATAATTGATTCAATAATAATAATAGTGGTAGTTATTAAGGAAATTAAATGATAATTAGGCACACTTTGTATACATAAACACGTACAAGATTACATAAATTATCAACAGTTACATCGTGTTTTGTTTTGATAAGACAATGTACAGGGTGTACAATGCTATTTATGTTCGAAGTTGTCTATGACTTCACGAACGTATGTCCGTTTCTTATTTCAACTAAGTGTTAATTTTGATTTACAGCCAAGAGGCCCGTGAAATAATCAAAACAGCATGTAATGCTTCCGATTCGGATGCTGTTATCTTCACCGGTCATGGTTGTACTGATGCCCTACACAAATTAATCAATGCCTTAGATCTCCGAGAAGCACCAATTGTATTTACTAGTTCTAGTGAACATCATGATAATTTACATTTATGGCAAGAAATTGGAGCTAAAGTAAGTCTTTAGATTAGTGGGTGGTATTCTCTAACTGTTTAACGATTCGTTACAACGAATCGCCATTAAGTTAACGAATACCAATGTCTATACGAAAAAGACCGTTGTTGTGGTAACGGATCTTTAAAAAATTACAGAATACCATAGATTAATTATTATTTTTCCCCTTGCCCGCACACTCAAGTTGGTACGTATTGGTGAAACAAAAGAGGGTCTACTCGATCTAGATGAACTTGAGAATCAATTGAGATTGCATCAGAGTTATGGTAGACAGATGATTGGTTGTTTTTCGATAGCATCAAATGTAACAGGAATTATAATTGATGATGTAGCATGTACGATTTTATTACATCAATATCAAGCATTAGCCTTTTGGGATTTAAATATAGCTGCACCTAGTATATTAATTGATATGAATCCATCATTACCGGGTGTTATTGAAGAAAATTCACCATATAAAGATGCGATTTATTTTAGTGGACATAAATTTATTGGCGGTGTACAAACACCTGGTATTTTAATTGCAAAAAAGACGATATTTCGACGTTTGAATTCTTGTGAAACTGATGGTTTTTTTGCTTCACAAGAATGTAATAAGGTAAAAATTTAAACACTAGTTTTTTTCTATCTTTGCCTCTTATATTGAAATTTAGGGAATTTAATCGGTTGGTATCCTTGATATGACAGCTAGAAATTCAAATTTATGTCATTGTTCTTTTGTTACCCAAGCTACTTGCTTCTTTTCGTATTTCTAAAAATTTATCTTTTTTAAGGCGCAATTTTTTAATAAAATCGTAAATTATTTTAAATTAAATATCGTAAATTTGTTAATTGAAGAATTGGTTTATTGTAATTACGGCGCTATCATTTGAATTTAAGTGCCAAATATCTACCAACTTAAAAAAGATGAATTTCCTAAATCATCTATCATTACACTCGACATGAGCTAATTTCGATACAATAACTGGTTTCGAGATAGCGTTATTATAGATGCAAAATATTATAATTATTGTTTTATATTTTGCCTTTGTTTTTATTTATCGAGAAAAAGGAATTTTGAAATTTAGGGAATTTAATAGGAGTTGGTATCATTGATATGACAGCTAGAAATTCAAATTCTTCTTTTGTTACCCATGCTACTTGATACTCTTTATACTTCTAATCTTATTTTTTTTTAATAATTGCCATCATTGGCACAATTTTTTAATCAAACCGTAAATTATTTGAAATTAAATATCGTATAACAATTTGTTAATTATTGAAGAATTGGTTAATTATTAAAGAATTGCAATTTGACAGCTATTATTTGAATTTAAGTGACAAATGACAAATGTCTACCAACCTGAAGAAGAATTTCCTAAATTTTCTATCACAACACTGAATTTCGATACACTAACTGGTGTCGAAATAGCGCTATTATAGACGCAAAATAGAACAAAATTATTGTTAAATATAGAATATTAAATTATTGTTTTTGTAGAGTTTTGAAATACAAGAAGAGGGCAGTTGTGCTGCAATTGTCGAATCGATTCGTGCCGGTCTTGTTATGCAATTGAAGGAAACAGTGAATGTTGTCAATATTTTACAACGACAAGAAAAAATCAATAAGTATGTGTATTTCTTTAATATTTCTTAGATTTTAAATCGAAGACACTCTCTACAGGAACGTTACAAATTAGCACAATTTCGTAAAGTAAGCTGTGCATGTCAATCCCATTTCGATTAGTAGGCTATGAAATCACATAACCTCGATTATGTCAAAAAGACTGTTTTCATAGCCTACTATTCAATATTGGATTGAAATGCACAGCTTACTTTTCGAAATATTAATGGTTGTTTTTTGTAATTTTTCCAGACAAATGCTCCAACATATCCGTACAATACCCGAAATAATTCTATTAGGCAACACATCACCAAATTTGAAACGTATCCCAGTCTTCTCATTCATGGTGCGCCATCCGCGCGGTACATTCTTACATCACAATTTCATTTGTGCCGTTTTAAACGATGTATTCGGTATACAAGCAAGATCCGGTTGTCCATGTTCCGGTGCTTATGCCCAAGATTTATTAGGCATCGATCCGTGTTTAGCCGATCAATACGAGAATATCCTATTGGAAGATCGTCGTTTGAGTAGTTTGAATTTGGGTATTGATAAATCAACATTAGAACTATTACGGCCGGGTTTTACCCGAATTAGTCTACCATATTTTATTAATGATGCTGAATTGGCGTTTATAATGGAAGCTGTTAAAATGGTAGCAACAGAAGGTTGGAAATTATTACCACAATATATCGTTGAATTGGAAACCGGTGAATGGCATCATTATACAAATACGATAAGTAAAGAACGGAAATTCCTATCGGCTATACGTTATATTGATGGGAAAATGGTGATGAATGAACGACGTATATCCGGTTTGGGTATATTTCCACAGACTTATTCCGAATGTTTACAAACGGCAAGGAATTTGTTTAATCGCGCCCGGAAAACGGCCAATCGTAATCCGTACAATGATCAAGGTATCAAATTTGATGTACGCGGTGAGAAATTACGTTGGTTCATGTTGCAACAAGAAGCCCAAAATATTTTAACAACAAATGCGCAAAATATCAAACAAAAAGTACCATTCGATCCGATCACTTATAACGGTACCCGGAAATATCACCAACAACAACAACATTATCACAATAACGGTTCACGTTCGGATAAAGACGACAATTATCAGAAGAATCCGATACAATCGTCGACATCCGGCTCGCCGAGACATTACAGTTTGCCGGCCATCGATGATCCACGAATTCTAACTTGTTCATCGCCGGTGCCGTATTTTTTACAAGACGTTAACGGCTTATATTATCCGCAAATTAATCCCCAACCGCAGGTGAATTTCGCCGTCGGGGAGGCTGTAAATTCGGCGAATTTAAACCATTTCCAACAACAACAACAACAACAGAATTATAATCGTGAACGTTGTTTCAGTTTAGGCGCCCCAAATATATCGCCGCCAATTTTAAGTCCACAAACTCGTGTCAGTTTAGGTATGCGGCAATTTCGCCAACGTAATTTTAGTTATAGTAGCCAGAATGAATTACATTCCTTAGAATCGGATTTGAATCTATCACCAACGCATAGTTTAAATGTTCTACCAACTTATAACAATAATAATAATTATGATTGTGGTCGAAATTCACCATCATCATCAACAACATCGATAACAACACAAGCGGCAACAGCTGATATACAAACTTATGTTACCGAAATGACGAAAGAATTAGCAACGAATATTAAATCGGAAATACGTGAGGTTATCTCAAGAGTTGAGGATGTTTTAGAGAATACCAACGAGACGATAATCGAACGGAATTTCTGTAATGATCGTCATGGTAGCGGTAGTGAAGATGGTCGTAGTGATTCGATATCAGCTAATGAAGTGGCTGAATATATCGAAAAAGTCTCAATCGAAATGGCAAATGAAGTTAAATCGGAAATACGGGATGTTGTCAGTGCTGTTGATGTCTTTATAACGCCTGATAATGAGAAATATTCACGTACTAGTGATGATAAGATCAATGAGATTTATACGCCTGGATCGAGTAGTGAGACTGTTATTCATTTGATTAATAATAGTTCGAATTTAAGCGATGAAGAGGTGCCAGTCGAGAATCCGTATAAAAATAAATTATTGACATCAACTGTAACTAGTGTTAGTTCGCAAGATAGCGGTATTAATCTATCATTCCATGAACATGATTGTTTGAATGATTACAATAATAAAAGTCGAAGTAATTCGGAGACTTTATCGTTGAATCCGAAACAAAAACAGAAATATACAAGAACTGTTAGTGATAGTGAATGTTTTTTCGATTCGAAATTAACAAATCTACCGAAAACAATCTGGCAATCGACCTGTGAAGCGATACAAGAGTTCCAAATGATCAAAAATAACGACCGTATTATGGTCTGTTTATCCGGTAGTAAAGATTCTTTAACTTTACTACATACGCTATTACAATATCAAATTTATACGAAATCGAAAGGTGTATTGTTTAGTATTGGGGCTGTTACTGTAGATCCGGACAATTCCAGTTGTGATCCGTGTTTATTGATGTCGCATTTGCGCAGTTTAGGGGTACATTACATTATCGATGATAAGAAAACCGATACAACTGAGGGTATGTTTGTTGTTTTGCCGGGTTAGATTGTTTGTTTGATGTTTTGGTTTTAGATTTGGATGAAATCAAAGAGAATTTCTATAGTTTTAGTACGGCAAATTTGCGCCATCGATTGTATTCGTCGGCTAAAAGTGGTGGTTATAATGTTTTGGCAATTGGCCAACATTTGGATGATGTTTGTGAGAATTTCATGTTGTCGATTTTCCATAATGGACGGTTGCGGACAATGCGTGCCCATTATTATATCAAGTAAGTTGTCTGGAAGATGGAGGTCAATTGTTTTTACAATTGTAATAATAAATAGAGTGAGGCTTCGCAATATTTCGAAAAGTAAGTTGTGCATGTCAGTCTAGTGTTGAATAGTAGGCTATGAAATCAGTTGTTTTGACATAACCGAGGTTATGTGATTTCATAGCCTACTAGTCAAAGTGGATTGACATGCACAGCCTACTTTTCCAAATAGTGCGAATTTGTGATGTCATTACTCCTTGTAACAAGCGAAAAGCCTCTGTTTAGTGATAAATTTCGGTCTAAATTGATTAAAATTGCAGTTATTATTATTATTTGTTTTCCATGCAGTTTTGAAAGCGAAATGTTAAAATGAGTGTATGTACACTTGAGAGGCGAACAGAGTGACAAATAAAGTAGGCTGTGCATCTCAATTAAGTGTTGAATAGTAGGCTATGAAATCAGATGTTTGGCAATAGAGACCACATCAGTGAGGTTATGTGATTTCATAGCCTACTAATCAACACTTAACTGAAATGCACAGCTTACTTTTCCAAATATTTGTGATGTTATCACTCCGTACAGTGAGTGAAAAAGTCTCTCTTTAGTGGTAAATTTCAGTCTAAATTGATTAAAATTGCAGCTAAAATTCTTGTTTTCCATGCAGTTTTGAAAACGAATTGGTAAAATGCGTGTAAACTTGAGAGGCGAAGACAATGCTAAATAAAGTGAGACATTTCATTCCGGCCTCATTTCGAAAAGTAAGCTGTGCATCTTCGTTAAATGCTGAATAGTAGGCTATGATGAATGTTTTTTAATCAATAATGGCCACAGAAGCTGGTCAGTTACGAGGTTATGTGATTCCATAGCCTACTAGTCGACACCATAATGAAATGCACAGCTTACTTTTCCACTTTACTACTTTAGTGGCAAATTTCAATCTAAATTGATTAAAATTGCAGCTATTATGCTTGTTTTCTATGCAGTTTTGGAAATGAAATGATAAAATAAGTGTACTTGAGAGGCGAACACAGTGATAAATAAAGTAGGCTGTGCATCTCAATTAAGTGTTGAATAGTAGGCTATGAAATCAGATTTTTGGCAATAGAGACCACATCAGTGAGGTTATGTGATTTCATAGCCTACTAGTTGACACTATAATGAAATGCACAGCTTACTTTTCCAAATATTTGCGATAAGACGCTTTTATCTAAAGGCAAAAGACAATTCGAATACATTTTTGAGTAGAATTTAGACTTTTGTCGAGCATTATTAAGTCTAATCGGCTTTTCTGTCGTTTCAGGGAGCATAAATTGCGAGTAATCCGGCCGTTCATCTACGTCCGCGAGAAATACATCCGCCAATTTATAACAAACCAAAATTTACCAACAACAACGACATTATCGAGTCCGGACTTGACGAAAGAACGGCAACGTATCAAACAAGTTCTAACCCAACAGGAGATCTTATTTCCGAGATTATTCACAAGTCTACGTTCGGCGTTACATCCACTAATTGGCTTCCATATGAAAGAATACGAACAGATTCGTTTGCGACGACGATTCCAGTCACAAATCAACACCAATTGTAATGATAGCAGTACGGATGAGACCGATGAGGAGCCGGTATTGTTGACGACATCTTCACCGAATTAATTTCCGGGGCAATCCATCCATCCATCCGTTGTGTGCGTGTGATCTTTAATTTCGATTAATTTTCTTGTTGCTTACGTTCCAATTAAATCGATTGGAAGGTGAGATTTGATATTAACTGACTGATGAGTTTTAATTACGCCGGTTTTTCTATATTATCGACAGTTCTAGCGGCTTTACTTCCACGCTATTTGATTTCGCCAATATCCACACAATTGGATAGGTTTTTCGTTTAAAATAAAAATGAAGGTGTGATACTGTATTGATAATTGTTAAAATCGGAATTTAAATATTTAACAAATGTTAATTATGAGTGAAAATGTATTTTATTTCCTGATATGTAACAAAACATTATAAAATTATATTCGATTTTATTTATTTCACTCACCCTACAATAAATCAAACCAAAAATCGATACATTTATGGAATAAACGGGTTTAAATTAAAAATAACTGATAATGAAGCGATAAGGAACTTGTGCCACCATTGGAATTATTCGGCGTTGTCGCACGTATGGCCCCCATCCGGACAGGCGCACTTATCTAGAAAGGCCCCAATTCAGTCAATTAACCGGGGCAATTATCGAAAATTACCTTTCTCCTGGGCGCATTTGCAATCATCGCCGCATTTGCAGTCCTTTCCACAGTTGCCTTTACCGTCGCCGCAGGTGTCTACAATTATCGATTATCGATACAATTAGGGGTGGATGGTTTGGACTGACTCACCTTTGCAGGATTCACAAGGTGACGGCATTTTTCCCCGATTAATATCGTTAGAAGTTGTTCGCAACACAGAGCACTCGATCGAAAGACGGCCGTTCTCCCCGACTGCCGGTATTTATAGGCGCGTTCCGGCGACCTTACCGATCGAACGTTGCTCTGTATTTCCATCGCTACGTGGGGAAAGAGCGGGGATGGTCGGGGGGTGAAAAGGAATGTATAGATTTTATACGAATTTGCATTTTATTACCATTATTATCACAATTATTATCTTTATTATTGTTATAGAAATTCTAGATTTGTGTATAAATGGTGTGGAGGTGTGCAAAATCCGGGTAATTACCGGAAAAGGCGCGAAATTCCAGAATTATCTAGAAACACTTCAAATATTCAACAACAAATATCGGAATTTATAAAATTGACGTTGAATAGAAGAAATTGTTTCAATTGTAATTAGTTCAGCGACCTTTTCGCCATTATGGTTCGCTTAAATTGTTTAAATAAATGCATCGTTCTTTCAATTTTGTCGATTTCTCGGTAGAAATTCTCGTTGTTTTTTCGATAATAAACTCGATTAATGAAAGGTGACAAATATTGATTCTTCTATTTATTATCCGATATCGGGTTTTCTATTCGACTTTGAGTTTTATCAAGAACGGCCTTTCGCCACATCCGGTACACGCTCACCAGGTCGACTTTAATTTGTGGAAATTCAGAATTGTTCCTTTTCAAAACACTGAGTTTGCAGGAATTTGGCCAAATTTGTTGACTTTAGTTCAAGCTGTAATATCGCCGCTAGAACACTGTAAATTAGGGGAATTACCGAAAGTTTTGAAGCTTTACAATAAAAACTCCCAGGGGAGGATGTGTAGCTTTAAAAGCCTCGGCTAACAATGTTTAGGAGCTTTTCCAATCACAATTCGTGATTGGAAAACAAAATTCGTTAGAGAAATATTTAAAAATATAATTTGAGGTTATATTGTTGATCAATAAACAAACGAGTCAGTGATACCAACCTAAGAATATAAATTCTACCATATGTTGCTATAGAAATGTTATCAGTCCTTGCATTATAGTGTTGGCAACAAATTCAAAACTTTCTACTGCATGAGTGGATGGAAAATCGAATCAATACTAAATTCACTCAAATAATGCAACATAACGGCCTAAAACTCCCTGATTTATATTGATTTAATCCCTTACGAATCTTGCAATTTTATCTATACTTAGTTGGCATTGAAATTGAATTATCACGTAGCCATAACTGTTTTCAATGACGTATCGCTAGGTAATTGGTTGTTTTCAAATTTGGCGCCTTTATATTAGAACCAATGGAATTTCTCTAAATATTCGGAGGTATTTGTTCCAAATTTTAATTATAAACTTGAAGGACGCAAGCAGAGTTATGGTAACAGAAAATGAAGCGTGCAATTCCCCGAAAAACGGACTTGCCGACTCATTTTTGTTCGTGACTCGCGTTTCTCATAAAACCATCAATCAAAACTTCTTCAATTTTACCACGAATACAACAAATTAAGTGGTAAATTCAATACGATAATATTCCCCCGTAAAAGTTGTATACATTCGATTCAATTGCCTGTAATTTATACGGTGGTTATATCAATTACACTAGAAAACGACCCAAATCACACTAGAGATATCACAAAAACGCCGTCGAATCTTCTTTGGGGGGGACTAAATATTTCCAACAACACTACAATTATTGTCCAATTAAAAAATCAAAATCGTAATTTAATAAATTGATGATGGTGTAATACGAAATGATTAAAATGACCGTGACTTGACCACAAATTGACCTTAATTATTCTCCCTTCAATTTTAATTACGCTAAAATGGATAAAAACCGGATAAATTGAAATGAATCAGGACATATCGAATTGCCCAGTGCATCGCTAATGTTAACAAACAACTAAAGTTTTAGACAACAACAGTCGTATTCTTCAACTTTTTGGACCATTCGTTACCATGACAACGCCGAAGATTGACAAGTTTTTTGAGCATGCTCTGTTTCATTTTTTGGAATTTCATCGTATGAATCACTGAAACGAGACTGTTGATCTCCAGTGTTGCCATGGTGACGGATTACCAAAGAGTCCAAGTCTAATGACTTTTTCTAAACGAATTGTAGAGTGCGTTATTTTCGTAAATTACAATTCAAGATTATCAGAAAGCCTTAATTACAATCAACATTTATTCGTCATTAGTACATTGCTGTTATATTTCAGAAGATAAAAAATAAAATAAAGATAATCTTCGTGATCATTAATTCAACATAGTCATGCTATATCTAGTCATGAATGTGAAGATAAATTCGTTGTTATTTATTAAAAGGTTAACAAGGAAACTGTAGGTTTTCGTACAAAAGCTTGTAACTTTGAATAGAATTTGAAATATTTCTCCATTTCTAGAATGTGTATGCGTGAACAAATTTTTTCTAATCCTGAACATTCACCAACTACATCCGTATCTTCATCTACAAATCTACAGGGTCGTAGCTTTGTTCAGACACTTGGAAATGCCAATAAAGCTACGACAAAACTTGACCTAATATCATATTAGTATTAGGGCAGTATAGGGAAAATCTAGGAGGCCTGTGGTGGTATTCTATAACTGATTACTATAACAACTTTCTGCCTTTTCAATACATATGATTGTAGAGAGTGAGATAGAAGTTTAAAATGGCGTTGTCAAGGCAACCAAACGTCAAACGCTAGTAACGATGAAGATACAGTTGCAGAATACCATTAAGTACTACTAACAATCGGAATGTTCACGGTAGACTGATTTCGGAATTAAAACAGACACTATTAAACAAATTTTTGTGTGTGTTGTAGCGTTTTTCTTGAAGTTTTCGTCGTGTAAAGAGAAAGAGACTTATCTGATAGTAGTGACACAGATCAAGGTCATTATTCATGCATCTACACGTCTTCCATTCAAGTCCTAGATTTGTTCGAAACAACTCGATAAAAACGAAAAACAAAAAAACTAGAGAACAATTGATGGATTCGCGTGTATCTCTATAACGGAACGATTGATAATTTATTGGTATTTCCGGTTTTAAAACGGATCCAAGAAGTCTTCGACCGGAACTGGTCCGTTTACATTGACAATTGTCGTGTCTTTAATCGCATAATTGGATTTCCGGCGGCCATTTCCTTATAAATCTACCCATGGATATGGTGAGGCGCGGGGGGGCGGGGGAATGTCGGTTCAATTAAATTCGAACGTGATTCATCAATTTATTAATTTCTTAAAGCAACCGATAAACATACAAAGTGTCTCGAATAATCTCGAATTATTCACCAAATTTCCGGGACATAGTAGCGTACTGTTGTCATAGTAACGAGCTGTTGGAAAGTTAAAGAATACCACTGCAATGTAGTTAAATATAAAGCAAGTAAGCATTGAAAGCGGGAAATTTGAATAAACAATAATAAAACGCTAATTACACAGTAAATCGTAATAAAAATCAACAAAACAAAGAGAGCCGTTTAAAACAAAATTCATTAAAAATTTGAGGTTATATTGTTGATCTATAAACAACGAATCAGTGATACCAACGTAAGAATAGAAATTCTACCATACGTTACTATAGAAATGTTATTAGTCCTTGAACTATAAGGTTGGCAACAAATTCAAAGCTTTCTACAATATGAGTGGATTTACTGTATAACAGGTAGTTTTAAATTAATCTGTTGATGGTCTATTGATTGGTACACCTGCGGCCACATAAATTCTATTATTATGATAAGAAAATTATTATTGTTGTTGTTGTGTTCTAATATACCTCATATGGTCGTACCTGTGGTTATAACACAATAAAAAAATAATGGTACTGTAATGTGGCTTATTACGGTACAGAGTCTTATCGTGTAAATTAACAATGGCGCACTAATCGTCAATTTATTTTATATTTTGTGGGTAAATTCGAATTTCTATAATGTTTTATACAATTCGTGATGCTAATTGGAATTATTTACAGTAAGATTGGGTGCTTCATGTTCGTCTTGTTGTCTTGCAACATGTTGGTATTCGAAACAGTCACGAAAATCGCCTTTTTTCCGGATAAACGACGTTTATAAGAGGAAAAATTTCACGTTTAGAATACGAAATTTGAACCTCAAGTATATACAGGGTGTGCGGCAACTAACCTCTAAAAAATGGGTTGCTCACAAACAAATATAACCTATTCGTCCAGCTTAGTCTATTAGATCGGTAGAAAAGGAGCGAGAAGTTGTTAATTAAATCTCTACCGGCTCTAGAATAACACTAAATCGGTATTTATTGTCGGTTACGATTCTAAAGTGTTTACATTTCCGTTGTGGATAAAGCTGTGTTTAATCGACGATTTAAAAATTATTAGAAAGCCAATTCAAATATTGATTGAATCAAAAACAACACAACTACAAGAGAAATTGTCAAACAAATCAAAGTAATTGGGGAAAAAACAAACATTTATCTGGCGATCTAACTATAGAATGGTAAAACTGTTGTCCTACTCTAATTCATTTGATTTGTTATGTGCCGCTTAATTTGCACAACCGTTGAAATAACACTCAAACTCGCAGGTGCTAATATTGATTGCTCCAGGTTTCTAAATAAATCATTTATAATTTACACTAACAAATACAGAGTGTACACCGCTATTTAAACTAGCAGGGAACGTAGGTCGGCTTCTTATTTCATTTTGTTGAAACAATAGGTGTGGGTAATGCAGATTGGTTAATTGAATAAGAAACCGACATATGTTCGCAAAGTCATAGGCTACTGTGATAACCGCACTAGAAATCTAGTGATCTACGCATTGGAAGCGGGAAATTTGAATAAACAATCGAACGGCAATTACACAAAAAAATTTCAATGAGACTTAATCAAAATCAACGAAACAACGTAAAGAAGGCCGTTTCGAACAAAATCATTCGAATTATAAAAGAGATATGTTTAAACACATAAAATTTGAGGTTATATTGTTGATCTATAAACAAACGAGTCAGTGATACCAACGTAAGAATAGATTTTGCTATACGTTACTATAGAAATGTTATTAGTCCTTGAACTATAAGGTTGGCAACAAATTCAAAATTTTCTACTACTACTATACTGTATCTGGTTCTAATCAATATTGATGGTATTCTTATCCGGAAGCTGTATTCATTCATATTAAAAAATAATTACAAACATCTCTATCTAAGATAATAAAAACGCAATAAATTATCAAAGATATACGTGACCGCCTTGTTCCTATTATAAATGCAATATTTATCGTAATTTTCTTACCGCTACAGCTTGATTTAGTGTCCATTGTGACCGGCAACTGGTAGGTATGAAATAATAAAGTATTATGTAAACGTTCATAAGAAGGCGTTTAAATATTGTGTAGATATTTTGTATTAGAGAGCACGAGATAATCTCAATAGTTGTTCGTTTAGTTGGTTTCAATAGCCTTTTTTTTTCTAACAAAATAATGCACCAAGTTGGCTACGGTCGGTTGATATTGTCGATCTTCGTCTAGAGCCGTGTGAAAAGTTGTTTTTTCCTCATTGTACAAGAATTCAATTAATTTTAAGATAATCAGGCCCCATCAAATTACGGTAGGTAGGACCAGTAAAATTTCTATTCTTACGTTGGTATCACTGACGAACTAAACGATACTCGTTTGTTTATCAATATAACCTCAAATTTTATGTTTTTAAACACGTTGCTTTCTTATTTTTATTGAATTTTTTGTGTAATTACCGTTATTGTTGTTTATTTAAATTTCCCGCTTCCATGAATAGGTGTGCACGACATTCTAGATTTACTATCACGGATTGAATCTACAAACGTAACAGCAGTAAATTCCCTAAATTGGTCGAAATACTGACCATTTATAGCGAACGTAATTTAATGAGTTAATTGATTAATAATTAAATTAATCAATTATTTGTGTTAGAAATGACTTCGTTTTAGATTTTAATCCGCTAACATCGAAACTTTATACGATATTTACGAGACACTCTGTATAATATAAAACAAGTAAAATCAATAGAAATAAAACTTGTTGTGTTAGGTAACCAACAATACACTCAGGTCAATTGCAAGTTAGGCAACTAATCATACTTTCAACTGTAAGTTATGCAACCAATTATACATTCCGTTGTAAGTTATGCAACTAGTTATACACTAAATATATCATTTTAACAATTTGGTAATTAGACATTGGAAATTCTATTGAAGTAGTTTGGCTTGTATTTCGTGCAATAGTCTAGTCAATACTTAGAAAGTTATCCTTTTTTTCAACACTATGTCCCATTTTAAAAGCAATTCTCTATAGAAATTAGCAAATCAGCTAGTTCTATTAAATTAAATTAAACCTACATTCTATTTCCTGCTAGTTTAAAATCGAATAAATTATGAAAGCGTTATAAAGTGAGAGCATACATTCTGTTTTTCAAACAATCTAACAATTAAAAATAAATCTTTTATTATTTATAAAAAAACAACAACTATTAAACGAAGTATCAACAATAAAATCAAACAACTGGTTTTTTTTTTTTAAAGAAAAACTAACTTATCAGCCTTCTCTACATCCTCTCAATGTTTACTATGATGATAGACGGTCTTGTAGACGGGTACTTTAATTGGTACCGGTTTCGGGATTGGTATCTGTACATGTTTCTCAACCGGAACAGGTACCGGCTTCTCAACGTGATAATGCACCACCTTCTCCACCTTAAACGGCACCGGCTTCTCAACCGGTACTGTGATTGTTTTGATCACCGGTACGGCCACCGGTTGTGGTACTTTAACGTAAACTGGATACCGCTGGGGTACGGGAACGGCGACCGGTTTCGGTATTGGTACGGGTACGTTGTGCGGTATCGGTACTGTGACATGTCGGATGATCGGTATCGGTACGGATTTGTGGATTTCGACAGTGTGCGATAGATCGTGACCACTGTCGCTGTCATCGTGACTATCGTAACTGCCCGAAAAGCCGGCATTTACAGTTGTAAAACCGTAGACAAATACCACAAGAATCTGAAATAATTCTAATCAATATCCTGAAAATTCAACTAATAATTAACACTTGAACACTTACAAATTTAGTCATCATTTTCAACAATTGCACTGTAATTCGTTTGAAGAGGAATGTAAGAAGTGACTGATGAACGAATTTGAATAGTTGCGACTTTATATAGTCGGTAGACTGTTTAAATACTTTCACTACATTCCCTATAATGAAATTAGATTGAATCTTTCGGTTTTTTCTAATTTCTTTGTTGTTTTTTTCGAGTAAAAGTCGCTGTTATTAAATTTGAATTGATTCAACAACCTTGAAAACTTCCGGAAGTTGATCCAATACCACAATGTTTTAATTTATTTTAACGAAAACAGAGCAGAAACGGAAACGAAATTGGAAAATTGAGAGGCAAATATAAAGGATACGCCTTAAATGATTGTTCTAACACAACTGTATTCGTAACAATACAGTTCCAAACAAGGGAGAAATCGAGGATTGATTCAAGTATCAATCAATTCTCTCAAATTAATNTAAATGATTGTTCTAACACAACTGTATTCGTAACAATACAGTTCCAAACAAGGGAGAAATCGAGGATTGATTCAAGTATCAATCAATTCTCTCAAATTAATGTCCGTTATAAATCCACTTGGAATAAGCGAGGAAACAGAGCAGAAACAGAGTTCCGAAATTTGGTAGTTGCGGAAGTGGACGCAGAGATCCGGAACATCCCCAATTTAGTGAAAGGAACAAAATTTTAAGCATTTCCATACTAGAAATATCAAGAGGAATTTCGTTAATGGTTTCTAATTAAATGCCAACTAGGAAAACAAAATCGTATAATTGTTGTTTTTAAAATAGTCGTTGAATCGTTGAAATTTTCGATAAAATTCAAAACCCAGAAGCGTTTTAATAACAGAAACATCTCTTGTTAGATAATTCGCAATTAGAGCCTTAAATTTGTCTCATTGACGATTCCGATTTCATTCTTAATCAATTAATTAATTAATCGATTAATTAATTAAACTCAATAAAGAGAGACTTTTCACCCCCTACAAATTCGCACAATTTGGACAGGTAGGCTGTGCGTCTCAATCCACTTCGATTAGTAGGCTATGGAATCACATAATCTCGGTTATGTCAAAAAACTGATTTCATAGCCTACTATTCAACACTTGATTGAGATCCATAGCTTACTTTTCGAAATATTGCGCACTTTACTGATTAATTAATCTATTTAGTAGAGGAAAACAACAACGTTTTTCTTACGAATTTTTTAATCTAAATGCCCCCGAATTTATTCAATAATTCGATATTCTAATCGGAATTTGCGTACGTTGATTGATTAGGAATTTAAATTAGAAACTTACATAAGATATTTTCGTTCAAATATCTTTCTATGCTATCAAATAAACAGTACAACAATTTAAATTAAATAGTAAATTACCAATAATATCTAAAAATATTAATTAAATTAACGAATCAAAGTGTATCGATCCCGGAAATATAAATCGAATGATAATCAAATTTATCGCGATTAAGGAAGGAATCGTACTTTGATTAGTAAAAATCTCACAAATTCGAGATTCTATCGTTCAATAAATCGGCAATAACCCTTAAACTGTCCACGTAATATTCCGGTTGGAATTCGATTGGCCATTTCCAATTGTCGACGGCTTCCGGTTTCGTTATGCCGCTCAAGACCAGTAATTTTTTATATCCACAATTGGCGGCAAACGCCATATCTTCCATTATCCTGAAATCGAACGATTAAATTCCGGTAAATTATCGGGAAAACGCCTACGAATCGCCGATCATCAGCGTCCTGGACGGGTCCTCGATCCGGTATTTCTTCTTAATGAAACTGTCGTAATGCGGATAGGGTTTCGAGAAGATCATCGGTTGTCGGCCGGAGTTCTCCTCGATGGCCAACTGGAAATTTTTGGGACCTAATCGAGTCAATTGCCAATAATCAAATTGATTCTAAATTACCAATGTAGACCATATTGGCGCCGACCGGTACTTGCGAATCGGTGGCGGCGCAAATGAACAGAACACCGGGATTTTTCAGGCAATTGGCCGCCTTCTGCAGCTGCAGAAAACTCAAATTTGGATCGAAATCGACGATGACCGCCCCGATCCGATCGTCGCTCTTCACAGTCCTGGCCAATATCTCCACTTTCTCTTCGATACGGTCCGGCTGCAAGCACAATTCGATTTTCTCCAATATTTTCCGCGGACGAAACTCACCGTATTTTGGGTGATTTTGAAGCCGGCTTCGGTCAGTTCGTTCTTGAAGAATTGCGTCGAAATCACGAATAACTCCCGATTGAAATTGATGGTTTTCAAATGGTCGATGATGGCCTGCAACGGTATGACCAAATCGTTGGATTCGTTCGATAAATCCAGTTGTCGGAGGATATCTGCGAAGATTCGTGTGCCTCTTGAACTGTTATTCGAAACGAAGATAACGCGTTTGCCTGATTGTCTTAGATTCTTAATAGCGACATCGCTATCGGGGATTTTTTGCAACATAAAAGTAACTACACCTGGAATTGCCGGATTTAATCAAATTGTTTCGGAATAACAACGATAATTACCGTCGATATCGCACAAGACGTCGTCGAAAGAATCAAAGAACGCATCTTGTTCGGTTTTCGAAGCACACGCAAGATTTTTCATTGTAAAATTTATTAATCAACTCGAAACTTTAGACAAATACACAAATTGACAGAGCTAAACGCGTTCGAATGGATCTATTCAATAGACTGACGGATTTTAATGATTCATGTCGACTTATTCTAATGTAAAAATTGCGGTTCTATTCAGAAAAAAGCCAGTATTAGTTATGATTGCGACAATATTATCAGTAGATAACTCAATATAGTTGCGATTGTAATGTAAATGGGAAAACCTCTCGATTTGTATGATAAAAAACCCACAATGGGTACCTGAAACAGTGGTTTGAATTCGTTCAACAAAACAAACTGATCGATGAACAAAATGGCGATTTTTCCGTGAAATAAGTGAGTTTTTCTCATGAAAATAGCACAATTTGAAGTCTACAAAACTCAAAATTTCCCCAAGATTTTCCCCAATTTTCGAAAATTCGATATTTGGCCCGCATTACGTGAATTCCCCATGGAACAGTTTTCTATGTTGAAAATTGCGCAAGAAACCCGTCAAACTTTGCCGATTTTCGTAATTTTCCGGAAAACTTCCGGGTCGATTGGAAAATTTCCTGTATATTTGGAAATCTCGTTCAATTTACCCTCGATTGAACCCCTTATTCGTTGAAAACAGATTGATATGAACTGGTCATGAAGGAAATTTTGAAAAACACTTCCAGATTTTCATCTATAATTCAAAATTTCCACATTTTCCAAAATTAGCTTAAAATTTTTTTTCGAACAAGCTAAAAACGTGAAATTTTCGTTAAAAAAGCCCGATTTCGCACGATTTTCCCACGAAAATGACAATTTTAAAGCCTACAAACTGAAAAAACCTG
>JACDRQ010000505.1:0-39268 GCA_013841215.1 Hycleus cichorii
GAGTTTGAAATTCATATTTTCGCCGGTCAAGATTGGCCAAGTCTACTGTTCGGCCTTAATAAATGCCAATTAAAGACGATAAGAGCGTAGAGAAGAATAAAAGTTAATTATTTGTGGTTTTTACAGGCGGATAAATTACAGGAATTAAATTCAATGGAAAAAGAACACTGCAAAATTACGGGAAATTCAATTCAATGTTCGTTAATTATAAATCTAGAAAAATAGGAAAAGCCGTTAAAATATTAAAAACAGAACCAANGCATGCAGGAGTGCCTTTTTCGTCAATAAATATGGGTCTCGATTTTCGTTACAAAACTTCCAAATTTGGGAAGCAATTTTCCAGATTAAGTTTAATAGAAGGCATAAATTGTGTGTATTGAGCACATCAAATACAATTAGAATTACATTGTGACGGCTTGGCGGGAAAGAGTTGGGATTAGCAACGATCAGTTGCGGGTTCGAACTTGGACTCGTTGAGTCTTTTTTATTTCCGTTTTTTTTTTCAATTTTTAAGTGCAAACACCCTTCTTGTGGTCCTTCAACGTGCAGAAACGCCTTTTTCCTCACGCTGAATAATTATTTTGATTTGTTACAGCAGCGCCACTGTATTGAGCATGCAGGAGTGCCTTTTTCGTCAATAAATATAGGTCTCGAATTTCGTTACAAAATTTCCAAATTTGGGAAGCAATTTTCCAGATTCGGTTTAATCGAAGTATAAATATTGTTAGAACTACATTTCGACGGCTCGGTGGGGAAGAGTTGGGATAAGCAACGGTCCGAACTTGGACTCGTTGAGTCTTTTTGATTTTTGCTTTTTTCTATTCTTAAGTGCAAACAACCAGATTGGCCGTTCAACGTGCAGAAACGCCTTTTTCCTCACGCTGAATAAATTTTTCGATTTGTTACAATAGCGTCACCGTATTGAGCACGCAAGAGTGCGTTTTCCATCAACAAATATAAGTTTTTCTAGATTTTCGTTAGGAAATTTTCAAATTTGAGAAGTAATTTTCCAGATTCGGTGTAATTGAAGACATAAATTGTGGGTATTGTACGCCAACAGATATAATTAGAATCACATTTCGACGGCTTGGCGGGAAAGAGTTGGGATTAGCAACGATCAGTTGTGGGTTCGAACTTGGACTCGTTGAGTCTTTTTCATTTTGACTTTTTTCCATTTTTTAGTGAAAACAACCAGATGGCAGCCTTTTTGTGGCCCTTCAACGTGCAGAAACGCCTTTTTCCTCACGCGGAATAATTACTTTGATTCGTTACAACAGCGTCATTGTATTAAGCATGCAAGAGGGCTTTTTTCATCAATAAATCTAGGTTTTTCTCGAATTTCGTTCCAAAATTTTCAAATTTGAGAAGCAATTTTCCAGATTCGGTTTAATCGAAGTATAAATATTGTTAGAACTACATTTCGACGGCTCGATGGGGAAGAGTTGGGATAAGCAACGGTTCGAACTTGGACTCTTTGAGTCTTTTTCATTTTTGCTTTTTTCCATTTTTCAGTGCAAACAACCAGATGGCAACTGGCAACTTTTTGTGGCCCTTCAACGTGCAGAAACACCTTTTTCCTCACGCTGAATGAATTTTTCGATTTGTTACAACAGCGTCACTGTATTGAGCACTCAGGAGTGCTTTTTTCACCGATAAATATAGGTTTTTCTCGATTTTCATTCAAAAATTTTCAAATTGGAGAAGTAATTTTCCATATTTGGTTTAATTGGAGGCATAAATTGTGGGTATTGTACGTCAACAAATATAATCAGAATCACATTTAGACGGCTTGGCGGGAAAGAGTTGGGATTAGCAACGATCAGTTGTGGGTTCGAATTTGGACTCGTTGAGTATTTTTTATTTTTGCTTCTTAAGTGCAAACAACCCTGGGACAGCTTTTTCGTGGTCTTTCAACGTGCACAAACGCTTTTTCTGCACGCTGAATGGCACAAAATTAGAATTGACTTTTTAACTGGTTTAACTTCAACTAAGAAGTCCAGGATTCGGTTCAAAATGTGGAATTAAAAGTTGAAATCTTGACTAAAAATTCGACTTTTGTATTTCATTAGTCTCGTGTCCCACCATTTCCTGGCCTCTAAGTAAAATATTCTCTAAGATTTTTAATAATTTTGCCTATAACTTGGCTTACATAAGTTTCATAATTTAGCCCCCAGTAGAAAGCCAATTGAAGGTACTTTTTATAAATCATTCAGGAATTTGCCGCTAAGCTGGCTAGTTTTCCGGAAAATTGACGAAAAATTCTCAATTTTACTCCGAGATTTTAGCATCTTTGCCATAAAAGTTCGAATTACAACAATTACTCGAAAATGGACGAATAAATAAATCAGACAGTTAATAATTAGAAATCTAACCAAATTCGAATTTTCTAGACTGGGAAAATTTCGTTTCTCGAACGCCGCGACCTTTGCTTTCATCGCAACTGCTCCACCAACTAAACTATCGAAGGAACCTGTTATCCTAGTCTAAAAAAATCGAATTTGGCTTCATTAATTCATTGATTTCTATTTAACATCTACATTCAGTTCGTGTAAATTTGCATTGAAATCAGACATGATTCAGCGAAATTTCTTGAATTGTGACCGCAAATTACCTAATAACAATTCTAATAAAGAACCAAGAATTCTTGTGATAACATTAACTGGAATATTAAACAATGATAAGAATTTGTTGTGCAAATAGCCCATTACTGATAGCATACTGTAATTTGCACAATTGTAATACAATTATTTATTTATTCCTTAACTAATTTATTGTGTAAGAACAACGTCACAATCAAGGCTATTTAAATTATTAAAATTATTTTAGCGACTGGCAAAATTCATCGAACCATCATGGCGAATACTACGACATCTGATCTGAAATCCGAATTATTGTTCTTATTAAAGAATGCCTTACCTAACGAAAATTTCGATGATTATAAAATTGAAATAGTCGGTACAACTGAAAAAGGTGACGGTTATGTTGGTGATATTTACTTTCTTAATTTAACATCGCCGCAGAAGAATTATAATTTCGTCCTGAAATGCGGTAAACCGAGTGAAGCTCTACGTGAAAGTGTTCCAATTAAGATAGCCTACGACCAAGAGATCTACCTCTACAACACCGTAATACCGGCTTTTCAAAAATTCGAAAACGAACGCAATATCGATCGGGTTTTCGATAATATACCGAAATGTTACGGGACGTTTACGTGCCAAAATAAGGAAGTTATAGTCTTCCAAAATTTGAAAACTTTAAATTACGGGTTGTGGGAGAAAAAGTTGCCGTTGCCGAGAGATTATCTGGAAGAGGTATTGAAATTGTATGGACGTTGGCATGCAATTTCGGCAGCCATGCAAGACCAAGAACCGGCGAAATTTCAAGAATTAATCCGGCAATTGTGTGATGTATGGGCTGAATTTTGTAAAGTTGACAGTATTATAGATATTTACAATAATATGATCGAGGATATTGTAAAAATATGGAAGAATGATATGGATGAAGATATTTTGGATGAATGGCGAGAATTGAAGCAATATACTGGAATTTATGTGAGAAATTTGAGGAACAAATCCAAAAATTTAAACGTCATCACACATGGTGATTGTTGGAATAATAATTTCATGTTCAAAACGGCGGTAAGTTAAAATTACTTCTAATTATTGTGGAAGTTCTAATTAACAAAATAGCAGGAAAACGGCACTAAAAAGATTGATGTGGCGATGCTTGATTGGCAAATTTCCGGCTTCTCATCACCAGTCGTCGATATTTCCTATTTCCTGTACAGCTGTGTTTCCGAAGACGATTTAGAAGACTTTGATGATTTATTAAAACTGTACTATAAAAGTTTTTCACAGCATTTAACAAAATTGGGAAGTAATCCTGAAACAATTTACACGTATTCTCAATTATTAGACGATTGGAAAATTTATGCGCGCATCAATCTTTTACAAGCGCTTATAATTTTCCGTATTGTCAACGCAGAAAAGGACGATATCATGGATATGGCGGAAATTGCTGAAAATGGCGCGAATATGGCTGATGCTTTCCGTGTGGCTATCAAAGATGTGGATAGTTTTAAAAAACGTTCAAAATGTATTATAAAACACGCTGTAAAGCGGGGTTTAATCAAACCAATCAATTTATCAGATTTGTAAACAATTTATTTCCTATTTTAGACTTTAATATCTATTAACGCACAGTTTAAGTACACTTTTGTAGGTAATATAATTTATTTTTTTAATATTAATAGTTGGACTTTTGTTATTCGTCAATAATTTTCAAATTAAATCTTAACTTACGCATTTGGGGTGTTTTCATTCAGTTAATGGAAGATTGGGGAGAACATGGCAGAATAAAAGTCCCTAACTTCTACTAATTCCATTATCTACGAAGCTAGAACTTAATTGGTTGTTTTAAAGTTTGGCGCCTTTATAGAAAACCAAATGTTTTGTTTCCAATGACGTGTCGCTAGCTTATTGGTTATTTTCGAAATTTGCGCCAATTAGAACCAATCAGTATAAGTATTACTAATGTTTATTTATTTAAATAAAATAATAAATCTTGGAATGTAGTGGAATTCTATTCATTGAAATCAACAAAACAAAGTAGAGAAAGTTGTTTAAAACTAAATTCACTAAAAATAAGAAAAAATCATATTTAAAGACACCAAATTTGAGGTTATATTGTTGATCTATAAACAAATGAGTATTGTTTAGTTCGTCACTGATACCAACGTAAGACTATAAATTTTACCATTCGTTTCTATATAAATGTTACTGGTCCTTGAACTATAGGGTTGGTACCAAATTCAAAACTTTCTACTACATAGTCTCGGTAAATTCACAAAATTTAAAAAAAAATGTTTTGAAAAACATATTCATACAAAATAGAAGAAATAATATAAGAAACACGTTCCAAAAGTAATTCATAATACTGTATGTTTATAAAACTCCTGTATTCTCGAAGTTCTTGATGATTCGTTACCATGACAATGCTAAAGATTGTTTTATTCTTGTCTCTTTCCAATTCTTCCTATGATGGAACTGTAAAGAGTGAGATAGACGTTTTGTCATGGTAACGAATCTCCATAAAGTTATAGAATACGATTGTTTAATAAATCATTTTGAATTAATAAAATAACATTTTCAAGGTCGGTAATTATTAATAAAATAAGCACAATGGACTTCCTTGAACTGTTTAATAATTTATCACAGGATCATTCTTTATGGGATAATTGACACGTGCATCCACTATTATTATTATTGTCACCGTCAAAAACAAAATCATTTACATAGGTAATTTAGATTTCAGACAGTGATAAGAATGTTTATGTTATTCTAATCTTTTATAATTGTGTCAAAATCGTTATAAAAATAGAATTATGCAATTAAATTAAATTTATCGATATACAGGATGTACTTATCGATTTATAATGACAATAACTTTGACGAATGGAGTCGTAGATTGGTTCATACTTGTTAGATTTTCCAAGTTTCTTGATTTATTAAAAACTTTCAAGGTAACGCCAATTTTCACCACAATGGCGCTAATTACCTCATTCCTATGTAAATCTGTGTGATCGTATTCTCTAATTTTTTGGCAATTCGTTACCATGACAACGCTGGGGATTGTTTTATACTTGTCTTTACAGAATTGTAAGGAGTGAGATGGAAGTTATGTTCTTAGAGAGTGGATGGTGTGGATTTGCAGTTGTTATAGTAACGCATCATCCAAAAGTTAGAGAATACCACTCAGATGATAATTATGTTATTAAAACGTTGTAGAAAAATTAATTTACCGAAAATTATTGTTTATGTAACGTTCAAGGTGAAGGACATTAAATTCATTTTGAATTACCTTCAATTTTTTTGATTCTATGTGAATTAATAAATTTATAAAAATTTTAATATTCAACATTACATTTGTTTATCGATTTTTTTACGAAATTACGTAAAAATTCGAAGCATTCTGTTTGTATGTTTGTACGATTATAAATCAATTTTATTAGTAGATAATTATAATCAACTTTTTTTTTGTGAATATCCTTGATTGTTAATTACAATTGTGATTAATGACAGATGTTAAATAACAAACATTCTTTCTATGGTTTCATCAACAGTCATTAAATGATTTAATGAAATTTAATTGTTAGTCATTATCTGTTGTGAATTATGATTATGATTTGAAATATATCATCAATTATGCCGAATATTAAATAGATAAAGAATGAACAGTGGCGGAGGGTGAAAAAACACCACCATTTTGTGGTCATATTGGAAGAATAAACTGTCTCCTATAATTTATCCTTATTTTAAAATAAATCTACAATGTCAATTTCTGGTTATTTATATTATCAAATGTAATTTATTCGTTGAATTTCAAATAATATGCTACATATGCCCACAATTCAATCAACTAACTAAGTAATTATGCAACCAAATAAACATTTGAGTGGAATTATTGCTTACAAGTTGGTAAGATCGTTCCAATATGGCCGAAAGGTTCTAGTTATGATTTATCTACATGTAAGTGGTTAATTTTTGTTTAAAATAACAGTTCTTGCTAGAATTAAATCATAAAATATTAGTATTATCTAAGCCGAACTTGTAATAAGAATTAAAGATAAAGAAGTAAAATATTCTAATACTTCAACTTATACCGTACTGTTCATTGAAAAGTATACCAAGTGTGCCACGCTATTCCTCTTCGCAGTAGCCTATGACTTTGAGAACGTAAGTCATTTCTTGTTTCAACTATTGATCTGCATTACCGACATCCTCTTATTTCAATAGATTGCCGGTAATGCAGATTACTAAGCTGAATCAAGAAGTTGACCTACGCTATCAAAGTCATAGGCTACTGCGAAGTAGACTAGGGTGGCACACATGGTATGGTTAATATGGCAAGGATTGATAGGATCATTTTAGCAAAATTTGAGCCTTGTAGCTTATCGGCAAGTTAGCCAAAAACGCTCGTTTCTATCGCAACTTTTAAAAACGAGTTAATTAATGACAGACGACTAAAAAATGGCTCCAACGTTGATTGT
This sequence comes from Hycleus cichorii, assembly GCA_013841215.1. NCBI lineage: Eukaryota > Metazoa > Arthropoda > Insecta > Coleoptera > Meloidae > Hycleus > Hycleus cichorii. The sequence goes on from JACDRQ010000505.1 coordinate 7,049, forward strand.
TTTCGTTTTTCTCTATTTTATTCCGGAATGGGTAGGAATATTTTAGAAAAAAATTATGTGGAAGCTTATTTGACTCAAAATCGCAACATTAATTAAAACGAGCGTTTTTGGCTAACTTGCCGATGAGCTAGGAGGCTCAAATTTTGGTAAAATAATCTCTAGAGACCTAAATTGTGAAAATAATTTTCAAATTACCGGAATTGCAATATAAACTATATACTTTTGAGTGAAAACACGGTATCTTCAGATTGTGAGTTAAAACAAGAGCCTTCATATGGAAACTTTTATTATTTAACAATGTGGATAATATTTGCAGAATTTATGAGTCCGTCACGATGATTTTAACAAAATCTGGACCTCGTAGCTTATTTGTAAACCGATTAAAAGCAATTTTGAGAAACGATAAATCGTTTTTATAAATGTCCTTGGTATAATTTTTACATCGTTTCGTAACGATTATTTTTTATCTAAATTCTCTTGATCTCTGATATAATTGAGTTTATTTTTATAAAAAACAACTTAAATAATATTGTGCAACAATGGTTGATTAAAAATCGTCAATTGGTCGAATTAAATCGCGTTCAACAGCATGATAAATCAAACATTTCGACCTTTTTTTAATCCAATCTAAATGTTTAACAACCGAACTAAATGCATCACTCATATTTGTACCATCGGGGGCATTTTCTTTGTCTAGAGGCGCCATACAGCATGATAATGCACCATGTATCAGACCTATTCTTGCATATCGTGTCCAATCATTTCGGAAATTCGTATAAGAATAAATCGTATCGGGATTACTTCCCAACTTTGTTAAATGTTCTGCAAAACTTTTATAGTATAATTTTAATAGATCATCGAAATCTTCTAGATCTTTTTCGGAGATAACAGCGTATAAAAAGTAGGAAATATCGACAATCGGTGATGTAAATGCCGATATTTGCCAATCAAGTATCGCTACTTTAGGTTCGTTATCCTAAAATTGATAAAATTATTGGAATACAATTTAAAACTTAATGAAAATCAAACTTACTGCCGTATTGAACAGAAAATTGTTATTCCAACAGTCACCATGAGTGATAACGTTGAAAGATTTCGTTTTTTTCCGCGAATTGTTTAAATAGAACTTCGTGTGATCGAAAAATGTTCTCCATTGATTTAGAATCGTTTCATCCACATCATTCTCCCATATTTTCACAATTAATCCAACACTATCTAAGAACATATTTTCAAAATTGGTGAAAGTAAAAATACTTGTCCCTACATCAATTAGATTATTGGTTAATTCTTGAAATTTTGCCGGTTCTTGGTCTTGGATGGCTGCCGAAATCGCATGCCATCTTCCATACAGCTTCAAAATTGCTTCAATATAATTCCGCGGTAATGGTAGTTTTTTATCCCATAATCCATAGCCGAGACTCTTCAAATTTTCCAAAACTATAACTTCTTTATCTGGACTAGTAAAGGTACCATAACATTTCGGTAGACTATCGAAGGCATCGTTGATATTTCGTTGAATTTCGAATTCTCTAAATGCAGGAAATACAACTCGGTACATGTAAATCTCGTTGTGGAAAGCATCTTTAAATGGGGCACTTCTATGCTTACCGCATTTGATAACGAAATTTAAATTTTTATTTTTTGATTTTAAATTGACGAAATAAATATCACCCGAATAACCGGCGCCTTTTTCGGTGGTACCAACAATTTCAATTTGATAATCATTTAAATTCTCGTCCGATAGGGCACTGGTTAACAAATATTCTATTTCTGCTTGAATTGATGCGGTATTTGACGACATGTTGATTTGACTGTTTTTATTCATTAGCTGATAACAGTAGAACTGATATCAACCAAAACGAGCACCTAAATAAAACAGAGCTAGCAGCTAATGGATTATATAGCAATCGAAAACTTGCTTTACATATACTTCTATTCTATAGAATGACAAGGTTGGAGTAATATTGTGCAATAATGGGTAATTTTGTTAAAGAAATCATCGAGTTGAATGAAACCACGTTAAGCAAGTGTCCGCGCATCTGAAGGTCACGGTTCTTTAGATTCTGAACCATCTCTGATCTATAACGGTACCCAAATTTTCATGGTTATAAAATCAAGTTTCTTTCTGTTGGACTTTCTATTATTTTATCATTCCGAAATTAAAAAATAAAACCATTTCCGGTGTCATTTGAAAACGACAAAAGATATCGAGATGGGAAATACCTCATTCGATTTGAAATTTAAGGCTCTATCTCTGCTATTAGGTAGTATTTGGACAATCCGACTGATTTTTCCGAAAATTCCGAAAAACACGTTTTTGATTGGAAAAAAACTTGTGGTAGTTTCCAGTGTAGTTTTTTGTACAATCAATAAAATGAAACGAATTCCACATAGATAGAAACTAGAAAGTTAAGGCTAGAGCCCTTAGTCTTTGCTTTTCTAATTCTCTTTTCCGTTTTTTTGGAAAATAGCGCCTAAATGAATCAAGTTTTTCGAACTTGCATTTTCCAAGTAAGCAGTCGATATCAATGTGGTTTGGAGACTTGCAACTGGCTTAGAAAGGGCAAGGGGATGATTTAATAGTCTCTCTATATGCCTGTCGACATGTAGCAAAATTGTTCGAGCGAGACCCTTCAGGCTGTCGCTCCAAATAAACGTTAACATTCCATTCTCCATAAGAAATAATCAGATTTATATGTCGAAAACGACAAAATATATCAAAATGGAACATATCTTATTCGATTCAGATTACAAATCTGTACAGAAATCAAGCCAGGAAATTTGGAAAATCCGACGGAATTTTCTGATAATTGCGAGAAACTGCTTTTCCACCAAGAAAGTGTCAATAATCCGTTGTAGAATCAATAAAATGGAATAAAACCCATATGGGTGGATTAAGGAAAGTAAAAGTTAGAGTAATGATTCGTACCCCTTTGAATTTCATTTTCAGTTGTTCTAAAAAGGAACGAAGATTGTAAATTTGCAACGAACAGGGAAAAATGCGAACTGCCCCTCTAGCGGGCCCCTAATTTTGCATTTATATATTTGCTAACTGATAATGGGTATAAAGAAATTAACAATAAATACTCGAGGAATTTTGTTTCTATCGGTTTCCGCATCTTTTTAAACGGATAGACTATTCCGCTCGAATCTTTCCTGCTGCTTTGTTTGGGATAATTTTTTTCACCAATTTCGCAAGCAGCTACAAGGTTGAAATTTTGCCCGTATCATCCCCACGGACCTCCTTGTAAATCCTCAAAATATTTTCCAAATGACTCGCCAAATAATGGCAGCGTAAGAACTCTAATCCGGCGTGAAACACCATGTATAACGGAACTTATTGTAAGTATAGTAAGCGTCCAACGCTTGGGGGAAATGATTCTAACTTCTAACCATTGGGCCAGGCTTGGAATGAGACTTGATCCGACGCTCAGTTTCCAAGGCTTGGGGAAATTATTTTAATCATTGGGCCAGACTTGGGCCAATATTTAGTTGCCAAGGCTTGGTTGCGATGTATCTAGCCATTGGGCAAGTCTAGGCCCAAGGTTTGGCTCGATGCTCAGTCTGCGAGGCTTGGCAAATAACCATTGGCTCAAGGCTTGCCCAATTGTCAGCCTTGGCAACTCTTACCTGGGTATTTGCTCCATATTGTCAAGTTTTCAGTAATTTGTTCACAGTTTATCGCGAATTGAGAGCGTTTTGTAAATCTCTCGGAAATTTAACGATAAGCTTGTTAATTTCTCAGAAAATTGTTACCTAATCCATTTTTTTCCGTAGTGGCATTTGCCTGTGAGTTGGTTTTAAATTTTTGTTCTTATTTGGATTGTTTTCATTGTTTTATTATCTTGAAATAGATATTGAAATGTTGACATAACAGATCATCGATATATTGTAACATTAAAGTAAACATTGTATGAGTGAATGAATATTGCAATCGGAAAGTTTTATTATAGGTACTTCTATTCTAAAAATATTTATATTCCAATAATTTGTGCAATCACAGATATATTAAAAATCGTCAATTGGTTGAATTAAACCACGTTGAACAGCATGATAAATCATACCTTTTGTTCGTTTCTTAATAAAATCGACATCTTTCGCAACTGGGCTAAAAACAACGCTGAGATCTTCGCCATTTTCAGCAGATTTCGCCATATCTGGTATTTCGTCTTTATTTAAAGCGGTCATATTGATTATAAATGCTGCATAAATAAGACCAATTCGACCATATCGTTTCCAATCGTTTAGGAGATTCGTATAAGAATAAATCGTATCAGGATTACTACCTAATTTTTTTAAATGTTGTGCAAAACTTGTATAGTACAATTTTAATAAATCATCAAAATCTTGAAGATCTTCCTCTGAAATAACGGTATATATAAAGCAAGATAAATCGACGATTGGTGATGTAAACGCAGCCATTTGCCAATCAAGCATTACCACTTTAATCTCATTATCCTAAATTGGAATAAAATTAATTTTCAATACAATTTTTAAAATAAATTAAAACTTACTGTCGTTTGGAACATATAATTGTTATTCCAATTATCACCGTGGGTAACAACATTAAAATATTTGGTTTTTCGTGAATTTCGAATATAAAATCGAACATGATCCATAAATGTTTTCCACTCTTTTAAAATTACCTCATCTACGTCGTTTTGCCATATTTTCACAACTTCTTGTACAGCATTTAAGAACAAGCGATCATAATTTGGAACGGCACAGTAATCCGACCATATATCAAATAAATTATTGGTTAATTCTTGGAATTTTGCCGGTTCTTGGTCTTGCATAGCCGCCGAAATTGCGTGCCATTTCCCATACTCTTTCAAAATTGTTTCAACATAATTCCGTGGTAACGGCAACTTACTCTTCGCTAATCCATAGCCTAGACTTCTCAAATTATCCAAAACTATAATCTCTTTATTTGGACTAGTAAAAGTGCCATAACATTTCGATAGACTATCAAAGACATCGTCAATATTTCGTTGAATTTCGAATTTTCTAAATGCAGGAAATACAACTCGGTACATGTAAATCTCGTTGTCGAAGGCATTTTTAATTGGGGCTTTTTTACGTAGAATTTCACAAGGCTTACCGCATTTCAAGACGAAATTGAAACTCTTATTTTTCGATTTTAAATTGACGAAATAAATATCACCAATATAACCGCCTTCGCCTTTCTCGGTAGTACCAACAATTTCAATTTGATAACTATTTAAATTCTCTTCAGGTAGGGCACTGGTTAACAAAAATTCAATTTCTGCTCGAATCCCGGATACGGTATTTGGTGACATGTTGCTTCGAGTGTTTTTGTTCATTGGCTGATAACAGCAGAACTGATATCAACCAAAATAAGCACCTTAATATAACACAGCTAGTAACGGATGTTAATCTTGAAATGATAAGCAGCGAACGATAAGCTTTAACAACTTACATTGATTTGTACGTTTTATCGGGGCTTTAAATCAGAATTAAACCGGATATTGATACTTATATTAGTAATATTCGAGGAATACGCAGTTTTTAATAATCGGTATTTCGCTTGTTTGATAAGAGAATGCAACGAATGTAACACTATTGCAAAGGGCATTTTAAGAAGTACATAGAGAGACTATCTCCTTTTTAGGCCAGAGACAAGTCTCGAAACCACAACCATATCATCTGCTGAGTTATTTGCAATGCGCTATTTCGGGAAAATTGGTTAATTTCGACGCTATTTTCCGAAAAGCGCAAAAGAAAATTAGAACAGCAATTATTAGGGACGCTAGTCTCAACTTTCTACTTTCTATCTATGAAAAATTCGTTTCATTTTATCGATTGTACAAAAAACTAAGCTGGAAAATATAACACTCTTTTTTCAGTTGGAAACGTACGTTTCCAAGGCTTGGGGGGAATGATTCTAACCATTGGGCCAGGCTTGGACCGATGCTAAGTTTCCAAGGCTTGGAGGAAATTATTTTAATCATTGGGCCAGGCTTGAAACGAGGTTTGGGCCAATATTTAGTTGCCAAGGCTTGGATGCGATAGATTTAGCCATTGGGCAAGGCTCAAGATTTGGTCCGATGCTCAGTTTCCGAGGCTTGACAAATAACCATTGGCTCAAGGCTTGCCCAATTGTCAGCCTTGGCAACTCTTACCTGAGGTGTTTCGGAATTTTCCGAAAAAGCAGTCGGATTTTCCCAATTTTGCCTAATAAGGGCGATAGAGGCTTAAATTTTGAATCGAATGAGATATTTCCCTACTCGATATCTTTTGTCGTTTTCAAATGATATGGGATTTTAATGTAATTGGGGACAGGATAGGTCGCTTCGAACGCAACGCTTAAGACGCTTTTTCGCATAGAAAATGCTGATTGAATTCTGAGTTATAGAGGAGTTTGCGTTTTGTTATATTTTTCCACAGCTTCTCCTATTATTATCGGCTTTTCAATAGCTTTCTAACCAAAGACAGGAAATTGAAAACACTTCTCAATTCTCTAGAAGTTTTCCGGAAAATTGCCGGAAAGTTGACGATTTTGATTCAAGACTAAAGCTGTTCGTCTCGATTAAAAATAACTCTTAATTTTTGTTTTCTGAAAATTTTATTATACCATCAATTTACGTAATTGTTAACAGTAATTAGGAATAATTTATTTATTGGAATTCCATTCTACAAAATGTTGAAGAATATAATTTGACCGTTGTTTAATTAAATTTATATTTTTTATATCCCTATTAAATGCAACATTAGTATTTTTACCCTTATCAGTGGTTTGTTCCTCGTTAGAGATTAAGTAAAAAGCATATATTGCATTTATTATTCCAAATCTTGCGTAACGTTTCCAATCATTCAAGAAATTCGCATAAGAATAGATCTGTTCAGGATTACTACCCAATTTTGTTAGATTTTCAGCAAAATTCCTATAGTACACTTCTAAGAAATAATCGAAATCATGAAGATCTTCCTCTGAAATATTCGCGTAAAGAAACACGGATATGTCCAAAATTGGTGATGTAAACGTGGAAAATTTCCAATCAAGTATAGCAACTTTAATTTTATCACGCTAGAACTTAGAAAATCAAATCAATAATTCCGGAAAGAAACAACTTACCTCTGTTTTGAACATAAGATTGGTAATTCTACCATCACCATGGGTAATTACGTTGAAGCCTTCCGTTTTCTTTCTCGAATTCCTCATAGAAACTCCATTGTCATCCTTGAATTTGGTCAATTCGTTTAGAACATCCTCGTTGAGATCTTTATCAATACGATCAATAATATTGTCGATGATATCATTAATTTTGATAGCGTCATAATATTTCGGCCAGACATTAAGCAATTTCTCGGTTAATTGTTGGAATTTGTCCGGTTGTTGGTCTTGCATGGCTGCCGAAATCGCATGCCATTCCGCATACTGTTTCAAAACCGTTTCAATACAATTTCTTGCTAATGGTGATGATTTATCCAAGAAATCGTAACCGGAACTTTTTAGATTTTCCAGAACCACCACTCTTCTCCATGGACATGTGAAACTACCGAAAAATTTCGGTATACTGTGGAAAATATCATCGGAATCTCGTTCGATTTTAAATTTTCTCAATGCAGGAATTACAGTATCATACAGATAGATTTCATTTGCGTAAATATTCTTAATTGGAACACCTTTTGGTAGAGTTTCACTAGATTTACTGCATTTCAATACGCAATTGTAGTTTCTCTGTTTTGATTTTAAATCAACCGAATAAATATCACTGATAAAACTATCACATTTTTTGATATTTTCGATATTGTAGTTGTTTAGATTTTCATCAGGTAAGGCACTAGTTAATAGGAACTCTATTTCGGGTTTAATTAATGCTTCAGCATCTGCCATTTTAGTTCAATGTCTCGATTTATTTGAATAACACAAACTAAATGACATTGCAAAATTCGATTGTGTTGATAAGAGTCGTTAAATTTGATTTTTTTAACAATTATCAAGCTAGTTATTGGTCATTAAATTAATATTCTAGATCTGATAAATTGTTAAATTGTTATTATAATTTATACAGTGTGTCACAACGATGGAGAGTTAGAAAGTTTTAATTAAGGGAAGTTTTTCAAATTTGGTCTTGCTACTTGAATTAACTTTATCAAGTTTTGGGGTATGAGATTAGGCACCCTTATTTTAGATTATTATTGCATATTTAATTCTACGGTGAATTTTAAGGGACTTGATAGCATGATTTATAGACTAGCGTTAATATGCAGTGTTTATCCAAATTTCAAAAATTAGTAGGTTTGAATCATTAAAATTTGGAAATAATAATAATAAATAATAAAATATTGCTTTTCCATTAGGGGTCTCGCTCGAAGCAAGCTACCCTGTCTTGAATTGTATTGAAATCCGCTAAGAAAAACATTTCCAGTGTCCTTTGAAAACGACAAAAGTGGGAAACATCAGATTCTATTCGAAATTTAAGCCTCTATGGCCCCTATTAGGTAAAATTTAGAAAATCCGACTGGTTTCTTGGCCAAAAAAGCGTAGTTTTTGGTACAATCAATAAAATGAAACGAATTTTGCATAGATAGAAAGTAGAAAGTTGAGGCTAGCTTTCTAATTTTCTTTTCCATTTTACACATTCTAAGTAACTCAGCAGATGATATGGTTGTGGTTTCGTGACTTGTGACTGCCTTAAAAAGGGGAAGGGGGCGATTTGATGCTTACTCGGGCAGGTCAGGTCAAGTCATCACCACATCACACGCTGTGTTACTTAGATGGTGCAACTTCGAAAAACTTGGTCCTTTTTGACGCTGTTTTTCAAAAAAACGGAAAGGAAATTAAAAGGGCTCAGAATCATTTCTTTAACTTTAATTTTTTTGATCTACCTATATGTGTTTCATTTCATTTTATTGGTTAGAGAACGAGTGACACGTCAGATTATTAACACATTTTTTTAGTGAATTTCTCGCAATTATCAGAAAATTCAGTCGGATCGTATAGGCTCATTGCAGTAGAGATTTCTATTTAGAATCGAATAAGATATCTACCATTTTGATATCTTCTGTCATTTTCAAGATATTTCAATCAAGAAGTGTTATTTTAAAGTTTACTTCGAGCGGTAGCCTCAATTCACAGCGAATTCTGAATTGTAGGAAGAATAATTGTCGCATAATTGCATGTCATTAGGTAAATTCTACAATACTTTACTACATTTAAATAGCCTTGAACTTTGATATAATAATAATAAATATAGTATTCAATAAATTAAAACAATGCTCATAAGAGATTTTCAATTGATCCAATAAAATCTCGTTCCACAGCATGCCGTATGATACAACCAGAACGTTGTTTAACATAATCGATATCTTTGATATTCAGACAAATTGTCTCAATAATATTTTCACAATTTCTAGTATTTTCTTTTAAATCGGATATATCATGTTCGTAACAGACCAAAATGAAAATGAGTATCGCTAGTATTATACCCAATCGTCCAAAGATTTTCCAATCGTCCAAGAAATTCGAATAGGGGTAGATTTGGGGATTACTACCCAATTTTTGTAGATGTTGTGCAAAACTTTCATAATAAACTCTCAATAAACCATCGAAATCTTCTAAATCTTCCTCAGAGATACAAGAATATAAGAAATAGGCAATATCGGTAACTGGCGATGAGAATCCGCAAAGTTGCCAGTCGATTATAGCCACTTTAATTTCTTCTTTACCGTTATTTTTCTATATTTACAAATAATAATGGTAATTTCAATTAACTGGTTAATTTAATGCAACTTACTGTAGTTTTAAACATGAAATTGTTATTCCAACAGTCACCATGCGTGATAACGTTGAGATTTTTCGATTTCCTCCTAAGATTCAACAAGTAGAATTCGACGTTTTTCGCAAATAATTTCCATTGCTTTTGAACGTTCTCTTCCATATCGTTCTCCCAAATCTTTGCCACTTTGTCAACGGCGATGGCGAAAGCTTTCGAGAACTTTGGTACGCAAAATTCGCTCCATGTATCGCGTAAATTGCTCAATATTGCCTTGAATTCGTCCGCCTCTTGTTCCTGTATCACGGTTGAAATGGCGTGGAATTTCCCATATTGTCTCAAAACAGCTTCAATATAATTGCGACGGAATGGTAAACGTTTATTCCACATTTCGTAGCCGTTGCTTTTTAAATTCTCTAAAACCACCACTTTTCGCCACATATATTTGAATGTACCGTAACATTTCGGTATACTATCGAACATATCGTCGATATTTCGATGGTATTCGAATCTTCTAAATGTTGGTAGTATTGTATTGTAGACGAAAATCTCATTGTTGAAGATATTTTCGAATGTCGTATTGTTGCGGAACATTTCCTTGTCGCATTTCAATGCGAATTTATAAGTTTGATCTGTTGTTGTTAAATTAATAAAATAAATATCGGCAATATAACCGTCACCTTTGCCAGATGTAGCGACAATTTCGATTTTGTAATCATCGAAATTCGCTTCGAATAAAGCGTTGATTAATAGAAATTCAAGTTCACTTTTAATATCTTCCATATTTGTTAAAAACTGTTTCAACTGGGACTAGAACAATTTATATAGACCTATATTGCGATTAGTAATCAATAAATTACAATTTTTTTATAGTAAAACCGAGATAATAGTTATTTTTAAAAGACCACAACTATAAGTTCACTTTTAATATCTTCCATATTGGTTTAAAACTGTTTCAAGTGGGACTAATACAATTTATATAGAGCTACAATGCGATTAGTAATCAATAAATCATGTTTTTTTTTTATAGTAAAACCGAGATCATATTTTCAAAAGACCACAAGTCCGTCATAGTTGTCGTAGTTTCTCGTAAAAAAGTCAAATTGATTAACGAATGGAAAATTAGTTTAATTTCGAATAATAATTGGTTATCTTTCTTATAATTTTGATGAAAACGACAAGGCAAGGACATCCACCGATTCGAGCTACGAAAAGCGCAATGTTTCAATTCTCCTCCAATTAACAATAAATTCCTTTAAATTCTTCTAAATTCCCTCTGCATAAGTTTTCAAATAGTTAGTTTAATTGGCTTAGGCTTACAGAACTGAGGCTATAACTCTACCAGTTACTCATCCAAAAGGGCATCTTCTTTGCAGTTATTTATCTCTAAGTGGGACCTTCTCTGTACCTTAACTGCAAAGATGCGTAAACTTATTGTATGGCAACGCTTTGCATTTAGGTACAGAGTAAGTGCTGGGGGACTTCACCCCCAATTTGTTTCTTGAGGTACTAATATCTGCCAGTAGCCCCGTTAGGGGTGTAAAATCGGGAAGCTTCTCAGCATTCTTAGGTGCGTAATTGATGAAGAAATTCGCCTGTCTCAGAGCTTGCCTCCAATGGAGTATCTTGTTGCTCCACTTCTAGCTGCAAGTCTCGAAGAAAACTTGTTACAAATTCCTTGTGTTTTTAACAAAATTTTTCAAAAAAAAAATTGTCATTTTTATAGCCATTGGACCTATTAGATAACAAGTTAGAAATCGTTTTTGACATTTTTCAAGCACAGAATCAGAGAGGAAACTATGAGCAACTTCCTTATAATGGATCTTTTAGGTTTAAAAATTTGCAATTAATAAGCTTGATAAAGTAAATAGTTCACAAATTTTTACAGATTAGTTGGAAATTTCCAAGCGTCTTCTAAATTCCCTCTGCATAAGTTTTCAGTTAGTTTAATTGGACCCATTGGCTACTTAGCCTTACAGAACTGTGGCCATAACTGTACCTATTACTAATCCAAAAAAGGTAGCTTCTTTGTAAAGTCAGTTATCTCTCTGTGAGACCTTCTTAGTACCTTAGCAGGCGTCACAGTCGTGCTGCGAAGATGCATTTAGGTACATAGTATGTGTTGGGGGATTTCACCCCCAATTTGTCAGATAAACCCAGTTCCTGAGGTGATATCTGACAGAACAATGTCCCGTTAGGGTGTAAAATCGAGAAGCTTCTTAGCGTTCTTAGGTGAGTAATCGATGAACAAATTCGCGTGTCTCAGTCCCAGATTTTGCCTCCAATGAAGTATTTATTGCTCCTCTTCCCACTGCAAGTTTAGAAAAAACGTGCCACAACTTCCTTGTGTTAAGAATTTAATACAATTTTTGAAAAGAAAAGTGTTCTTATTTTACCCATTGGACCTATTAGAAAACAAGCTAGAAATCGTTGATTTTTAGCATTTTTCAAGCACAGAATTAGAGAGGAAAATAGGAGCAACTTCCTTATAATGGATCTTTTAGGTTTAAAAATTCCAAGTTTATTAATAAGCCTGATAAAGTAAATAGTTTACAAATTTTTACAGATTAGCGCTATAAGATTTACACAATTATTTGTTAAAATACACCAAGTAGTTCAGTGTTTTTGCTTATATTTGATTGATTCGATTAGATCGCGTTCAACAGCATGTAAAATAATACGTTTCGTACGCTGTTTAATATAATTAACATCATTTATAGTTGTACAAAATGTAAGAGAAATATCACCTTTTTCTGCAGCTTCTGCTATATCAATAATATCATCAGCTTCACTAGCAAATACACGGAATAAAGTAAAAGCATGTACAATACCATAAATACCATAGATTTTCCAATCGTTTAGGAAATTAGAAAACGGATAAATCCTCTCTGGATCGCTACCTAATCTGGTTAAATGTTCGGCAAAATTTCTGTAATAGAATTCTAATAAATCATCGAAATCTTCTAGGTCTTCTAGGGAGGTACAAGAGTATAGAAAAAAGGCAACATCAATAACCGGCGATGAGAAACTGGAAATTTGCCAATCGAGTATTGCCACTTTGATTTTCTTCAATTTCTCGTTATCCTAAATTTATAATAATCATTAATTGTTATACAATTGTCACATGTCAAAAGAACTTTGTCACATAGTCAACCACACAATCGGCTATGGCTTTAGTATGAAGTGTCGTAGATTGGTTCATATTTTCGATCTTTTGTTTAAGTTTAATAAAACTACAATTGTACAAAGTTTTTGGACATGTCACAATAAAATTTTAACTTACTGTTACTTTAAACATGAAGTTATTATTCCAGCCATCCCCATGGATGATTACATTCAAAGATTTCGACTTTTTCCTCAAATTACTAATGTAAAATTCGGTATAATTCTTCAATTGCTTCCATACGCTTAAAATATTAGCCTCCATATCGCCCTCCCAGATTTTCTCAATACATTCAATTGCCTTAACGTAAATCTTGGCGTAATTTTTAATATTACAAAACCCACCCCATACATCCAACATGTTTTCGAGGAGATCATCGAAAATTGCCGGTTGTTGGTCCTGTAGAGCTGCGGAAATTGCATGCAATCTCCCATACTGTTCCAATACCGCTTCCAAATAATTCCGTGGTAATGGTAGTTTCTTATCCCACAATTCGTACCCTAGACTCTTCAGATTTTCCAAAATTATAACTTCTTTATTTCGACAGGTAAAAGTACCGTAACATTTGGGTGGACTGTTGAAAACTTTCAAGATCTTCCGTTCAATTTCGAATTTTCTAAATGCAGGAAATACAACTTGGTACATGTAAATTTCAAGCTCGAAAGCTTCTTTAACTGGAACATTTTCCCGCAGAGTTGCACCGGATTTACCGCACTTTACAACGAAATTATAATTCGTACTCTTCGATGTTAAATTAACGAAATAGATATCGCCGATAAATCCGTCACCTTTATTAGACGTACCGATTATATCGATTTTGTAATCGTTTAGATTCTTTCCAGTTAGAGCACTGGTTAGTAGAGATTTGATCTCGGAGTTTATATCAAATTTTCTATTTGCCATATTACCATGAAATGAAATCTTAAATTGATTCGTTTGAGTTTTTATAACCAAGATACTGACGTATTGTGATTTAATTCCAAGTTCTATATCGTTTATTGGCATATTAAAAGCCATTTATACATAGAAAAATTCTGTTAAAATTATTTCATATTGTTTTAGAAACAATAATGTTTGAATGTGTAATAATTATAAATATTTGCTTTGTTCAATCACATGTTCATGAATCTATAAAAACTAATTGTATAGGAATTTTATCCGTTTATTTCCAAAAAGATTCCTATTGGAATATTTTCTGTTTTAGAAGAAATAAATTTAGATCGTGCATGGCTAATTAAACATGGTGAAATTAATTAAATCGACACCAAAGTTAACCGATGTCAAATAAACACAAACGAGAAGGATGATTAGCAATTATAGTTTGAGAACTGGGGGAAATTCCACGATTTACAAAGTTATTCGTGTTATATCAAAAGTATAGGGGTGTTGAACTAAAAGCATTTGATTTGATCTTCGATTTCTCGCTTGTTTTCCATCCGATTTTAATGCCCAAACGAATTTAGAAAGATTTCTAGGTAATTTTGCAAAAGAAGAAATTTTCTCGGATACTCCCTAAAATTCTCTTTCTAATACTATTTTATCTCCAAAAACCAGCAAATTATCGATTGATTTCCGACATTAAATCGAAAAATACAAAATTTTTGGCAATTTCCCGCAAAACTAGCGAGCCGATTGGAAAATTTCTTGGAAATTTGGAAAATTAAAATCAAAGAGACACCTAGGAATCTTTCTTAATGGAAGAATCTAAAATAATTAAGGAAATTTCTTCAGATTGCTGTAAAATGACTGGTTTTTAGAATGCTTTATTATCTTTTAAGAAAATCGTAAATCAAGAAATGATTCAATAGATTGTATTGAATCGCGTGTGTAGAGGCCCATGTCTTTCTCCCAATTCCGGTATTTCGATATAATCATCCGTTTCCCATTCTTCTTCATTAAACTTACTGATAATATGAGGCTTTATTGCCGTTTTAATCGGTTTACCATCCGGTGTTAACGATAAATACGATTGTATTTCCGGTGGTAAAACAGAATAAGGTCGTGCATTCTGTGAAAATGGTACATCCTGCCCCATTCCTTTCAAAATTGATGAAGTTCTCGAAAAATGAAAATTCTGAAATTGCTTTATCAGTGGAATAATTTAAAATAATTTCAATGAAATACTTCAGGTAGACAGTGGTGGTGGAGGCAATAATAGTTGATGTCGCCTTGGCGGTGACACCAGGTACCGTCTGGGAAATAGGGAGTTACCCCTAAATCGTTCAATTCAACTCTTGGTGTGTAGAAACTACCAGAATCGGCGCGTTTACAAAATATCGCGCAACCCATCCATAAACGAGCTGAAATTTTAATTTTTACCACCCGAAAATGGAATAAATTTACAATCAATACCGTCTTCATGTGGTGCTTGTAATCCAGTTCCTTTCGAATCCAATTCCGGTAATAATTTCGAAAATTCTTTACATTTATTCGAAGCGTAATCAACCACCGCTTGTCGCTTTTTTTTACAAATCTTCTCATCCCGACAAATACCAAATTCAATACTTGAACCTTCACACCCTTGATCGGTGTTTACCGGCGGCGGATTGTTGCAGTGTCGCCGTTTCATCTGGAAACCTTTCGATTTTTCGATACAGCCCGATTCACATTTACCGTCTTTCCACGGTCCCCAGCCCCCGATGACGATTTTCGGCGGTTTTGGTGGCTGTTTCGAGACGCAATCGCCACCGTAACAGTATTTGCCGACACCGCATTGGGTACCATCCAGAGCCGGACCGGCGAAATAATAACCGCTCCGATGCGGCGTTTTACATTGTAAATTATAACAAATTGTCGATAAATCTTGATTTGGCGACATTACTGCATCTTTGTCTCTCAATAGAATCTCGCATTGTTTCTTAGCGGTGTACTGTTGGCCGGGATTATCGTAAAAACGGGAATGGTCCAAATGTTTTGGCGATTTCGCTGAATCTTGTAGACAAATGGCCCAACTAAAACACCACAATTAGACGACATTATTACCAAATTAGCTAAAATAATTACTCTAATTTGCTCATAACATCGGCACTACAAGTGGACCATTGGGTTTCTCCGTTAGTACCTCTCGATGGCGACATAACGAAGCCTTCTTTTGGACAACTATTACCGACGCTATCGTGATGCATACCTAGACTAAAATCGAAGAAATTAAAAAAAAGGGGGTAATTTAGTGAGAATTATAGTACTTGTGGCCGATTTCGTGGGCTAAAATGTAAACACTAGTAAAACCGGCGCTTGGGTACGGTTTACCGAACGAATTAGTGGTACCAAATTCGGCGATAACGCACGCATATTGGTCCAAACAAACACCACCGACTGTAGCTAAGCCCATTGTAACACCACTTTTTCGCCCCTTCTCGTACGCAAAAAAATCTAAACTACATCGATGATTACCACCAAAAAATTGCAATAATTCATGAAATTTACCCGGAGATATAAACAGCCATATCCCAATGGTTCGGATCGTTATCGTCGCCTTCATTCAATTTCTGCTGATAAGCACAGAATGAATCCAATAATTTGCCGCGTTCTCCATCAAAGTGCGGCATTTTGGCCGGTTGTTGTTTCATAATATCGAGCCGTACCAGAACAATTTGCAGGGAAGTACCCAAACTTGGGTGATGATAAAGAGCTTGAACGCCATTCAAATACGCTAATAGCATATCCTGTAATTTCTGATCATCGAAATTCATAAAGGGGGCGAAAATTTTATACGCCGCCTCATCGAAGAACATTGCCAGTTCTAGAGTTAAACCATCAGCTGGCCGGTGGCTGGCCGCTTCGATTTTACGTTCAACAGTACCGGCGATACTGTTATCGTAAATTGTTGGAAATTTCGCCCTTTTTATCAAATGCGGTACTCTTATAGTCGGTGTTAATTCCAATGGTTCTCTTATATGGAATAACGATTGTAATCGGGGCGTTAACGGTTGGATTTCAAACGTCCCTTCATCCGTTATCAATAAACCTTGCTAGAATTTCTCGCGTAATTATTTACAATTCTAATTAATTCGACTTACAACACTATCGTTATCACAGATACTAATTGCAGCAATTGTTGATTGATTCAAATGTAGAAAGTGGCAGTTCTTCGGGGGTGAATCGAGTAGAACTGTCTCGTCATTTCGATTTATAAAAGTTTTAAAATCTGGACTAGTCAACCGATTACGTTTCAATCTCAAAGAAACCGGCCTGGAACAATTCCAATTAACAAATCAATCGATTAATCAAAAACTAACCTTTCGAAGGCTTCAAAATTGAAGTCGAATTCGTCGGTATTGCCGCGATCTTCTAGCGCTTCTTTGGGCAGATAAATCACTTCATATGGTTGATCGGAATTTTGAAAATAATAAGCCCTCTCCGAAGCGTCCATCAGATTGAAGAGTGTTTCAGGTAGTGAAACACTAAAATTGAATAGAATTGAAAGTACAAAAATAACCGACAACATTGTTGGATTTATTCTGTAAATTGGCTCGAAATCGGCTCGAATTTATAGTCAAAAATGTTTGTATCCTGAAGGGCAGGTGTTGAATTTTCTTGATTAGAAAAATTAGAATTTCGAGTAAACCAACATAATTACAAATTCGTTGGTGATAAGGATAGGGACGCGTCAAGAGTTGGATGAACCCGTGCATTTTTCAAAATTTATGGGTTATTAAAAGACCAATCGAATTGAAGGTGCAAATAATTATTTATTGATCATCACTCTAATACTATCAATGTTGGTTTTCAACAATTTCAGCTCCGATAGGGCCTTATGTGCCAGTTGCCCTTCAGGACTCCGCTTCGGTTCGTACAATAAAATCCCAATTGAATCCTTCAAAATTCGCTCGATTTCCAACAATTTCGCCAACAATTCCACATCTGTTATCTCCTTATTATTGAACTCTTTCCGGGCGAAACTCGCCAAAGCTACGTGCAACTCATACAATAAAATTCCTGAAATTTGTTAAAACTAGAAAACTTTAATTGGAAAAATCGAATTAATTACCACGAAACCGCGAAATCTTCGGCTCGATTCTATCGAAAATCGCCAACAATTTCTCACATAATTCGATTTTACGTCTCAAATTCTTCGTATTGGGTTGCGTTTGGTTGTATAATTGTATCAAATTTTGCTCCAATTCAAGTAATAAATGGTGGTTCTTATGGAAGGTTTGTTGGAGATTTTTTAATAAATTTTCAATTTGTTTAATATCAGGCTCAATTTGCTCGATTTTATCTCTAGCGATTTGTATTGTTGTTGTTATCATTGATTGAGAATAATTGTGTTGACATTGGGAACAACACCATTTATTGGCGAGATAACGGATTAGTCCGCGGCATTTGGGGCAAATTATCGAACTCATTTCGGTTTTCAATTCGGTTGGATCTAAACAACGAGAACAGCTGCATTCGAAATATTTGCCTTCACGTAGGTGTTCTTGTCGTTCGAAACTACCTTTCAAACTGTTTGTATAATTGAAAAAAATTGTCGAATCTTGTGGAATATCGTCGGCAGCTCTTATGGTTAGAATAAAGTCATCATCGACAGATACGTGAGTGTTTGACAAACAATCGTGGGCCAATAGTGACGATTTTGGGTAAATTGCGCGTAATCTACTCATCGGATTGTTGGAACAATCGAATTTCGAGCGTATTTCGAAACTGTTGACATCGATAATTCCGCAAATTTTCTGTACGGTTTCATCATCCAAATCGTGTTGTTCGATCGCGCCGATCTGTTGGAGGATCTGCTCGATTTCATCGCGGCATTGTCGCCAAATTTCGGTGTTGCGGCGCTGCTCCAGATGCGGCTCCAATTCGAAGAATTCGCCCCATATTTGCCGGTTTTGTCGCCTCAATAATAGACAACGTAAAGTCGTGATAATCTGCGGATTTGTTGGCAGAATTTTCGGGTTTATATCCAGCGATTTGAACGAATCACATTCGATTCGATTGTGGAATTGTCCTAGAATTTCCAGTTAATCAAACGGTAATTTTTTTCAAATAACTTACCGGAACAATTCGATTGACAAAGCATTGCAATTTTGCATTCTTGACAATATTGGAATTTTCTTAAACGCTGGCAACAATTGAAACAAATCGGCGGTCCACCGAGATGCGGTGTGACCAACAATGGGGGTTCTTTAATGATAATCTCGCCTTGCTTTATCAAACGATCAGCAATCAAATAACTATAATTTCAATTATAAATAATTATTTTTAAAAAAATCAATAGAATACCGGCCGTATTTTGGGTTTTTTGTGATTTTATACGGAATTTTACTCATGTCAAGTTGATCTAGATTTACGTACTGAAATAGATCCTCTAATTATGAATGTTACAAAAATAGACTAAGCTAATGGGATAATGGCATACTTTAAAATACTACGATTTATATCGTAAAGAAACCAATATTTATTATCAATGTACAGACGTTTTTTTCGAATGATAGAGCCCAGATAAGGCGTCTTGTAAGGCTCTAGCGCACGCTATATACGATTTAAATCCGCCGGCTCGCTCCTGTTCTGTTTCATTTCGTACATGATTCGTATAGCCTTTCGTTCGTATCTCCTCAACGGCTGGTATTTTCGGACCTTCAGTTGGTAGATTTAACGGTTTGTAATGGTACAAAGGCCCCTCATCATTCGGTACAGGTAGAAATTGCGTCTGTGATTGTTTACCGAATTGTATACCGGTAGAGAATTGGCTGATTTTTGCCGGCTGTTTTGTCTCCTCGTCGATTTTAATTTGTTCTTGTTGTTGCTGTTGTTGGGCGAAATTTTCAACGATATTCTTCGCGTTAACATTAGAAAACATTAATTCATCAATTAATGCTTCCTTTTCGCGGATTTTCTTCTTTTTCGTTTCAGTCTCCTCTTGTATTATCACCTGTTTGCGCAATTCCTCCTGTTGTTTTTCCAATTCGATTAGTTCCTCTAATTCGTATTCATCACGGCCTAAACGTCCTTTACTTTTCAATATTTGTTCGCGATTATCTCGTTTGTATTGTTCAATTTTCTTATTTGTATTCACCACATCTATATCATTACATAAATTATAAATAATCGTCTCGACTTCTTCTAAATAATCGTTGTATTCGGCTAACGAATTGAAGTCGTCTTCTTTCTTGTTGAAGTCGCGTAGGACTCGCTTTCGGATATCGACTTCTTTCTCGACGGCTGCATCTTCGAAGAGTTGTATACGGAAATTGTTGCGTCTTAATGGTATTCGACATTCGGGACATGAACCGGAACCTGTAAATAATACAAATTTAGTCGATTATTGCTGCAAATCGAATTTTTACCTTTTAAAAACAGTAAATCAACACAACTCTCGCACAGTGCATGTCCACAAACGTTCACCATCATTTTCAACGATGGATTTTGGAATTTCGTCGTCCTGCATCTTGGACAAGTAAAATCGTCCATAATTTGAAAGAAATTAGAGAAAACTGAAGGAATATTTGAGAAATTTGAAAGTTAACCTCAAAACTCGAACCGACAAACGAATGACAGATGGAAACAACCACTAATTGCAGCTCTCTAAACTCAAATGTATTTCAATTAAGATTTTCGAATAATCAAATAATTCAACAATATAAATTCGTGATTTTCAACAATTTAATTAATAATTGGTAATTATTAAAAATCGCAAATTTATAATTAATAAAATAGTTTGTTCGTCCAACAATAGATGGCACATGATTGACCTAACCTAAAAATATGAGAGGTTAGAAAATTTTTATTCGATCACGTTTTAAAAAATTGTAATTACGATCGAAAAAGACTGAAAATGGTTGAACAACAACGGCAGCGGATTGAACAAGAAATGACCAAAATGGTCAATGACTTAGATCTCGAACATTTGCGCGGAATGCAGGTAGGGACGATTTTATTGTACAAAACTACCAACATTTTAATTATCGTCGTATTATAGGCTGAAATGCATAGATGTGCCGCTAAATGTTGCGAGAATCGTCAAATCTCATTGGAGAATGTACAAAAATGCGTTGAGACCTGTTCGGTGTCGTTGAATTGGGCCCAAAATTACGTACAAAAAGAATTAGAACAGTTACAAAATAAATTACAACGTTGTGTGATGGATTGTAACGACGATATTAGAGTTAAAATGGGACCTAATCCTACAGATTCCGAAGTAAGACTATCATCAATTTCTGTACAAATACTAATCAATTATTTGTAGATTAACAAATTTACAGCAATGTTTGAGAATTGTGCGAAAAACTGTGTGGATAAACAAATCGAATATATGCCGGGTTTATTGAACAGAATAAAGAGTGAACTGCGCAAAAATAAGACGTAGATTTTTATAAAAAAAATAATTAGAATAATAGTAGTTAATCAATTTGTTGGAATTTCACTGGAATACCTCTGGCAACACAAGCGGCTTTAGTGAAATAATACAATTTCGTTTTCTTCGATACACTCAATACCCGCAACAAATCCGGTTCATACGGCGGTATCGAATTCGTTACAACTACATCATTAAAATTAACATTTTCGCCCTTTTTCCATATTGATTTATCGACACAACTCCAATGTGTTTTATTCGATGATCGTATACAATTACTCAATATTTCCGTCGTTAATATATCGGCATCTAAATCTGTAACTTCCCATAACATACCGACAACACAAGGACTGAAATTGGTGTTAATAATTCAATTAATTTCCGAAATAGAAATCTACCTTTTTGCCATTAAGTAGAGTTGGTGGTGTCCGTACATTTGGACTCGAGGGCCGATTTTATTCAATTTCGTACTGCCACAACCGAACAATAAAACAACCGCATTAATCTGTCGATTTTGAATTAAATTCGTTGATATTACATGTAAACCGCTACCGTGACCCATATATCTAAAAAAAAACAACTAATTCCCCAATAAACACAAAAAAATAATATTAACGAGAAGATATCACAAGATGATGTTAAATCATTAAATTCCTGACTCGTTGGTTTTCTACCAATAATTCCACTCCATTCCGGTAGCCAATAATTGAAGAATTGCGACATTCTTATTTCCATTTTTTTCAAATCTAAATCCGGATTGAGTATAAACCGGCCATTTTTTGGATTATTTACAATTTTATAACCATCAACGATACTAGTTTCGTAAGTTTTAAACAACAGATAGATTAGATGGAATAATGGGACTCGTGAAACTGGTTGGTCGTTTAGAACATCCAACATTTCCCACGGGAAAAAATCCAAATTCTGTAACAATAATCCATAAAGTTTTGATCTGGAAATTTCTAATCAATTACATCGTCTATAATTAGAATAACTGGATAACGTTTTTGTGTATTTAAAGATAGGTCGCAGTTTAAATTCGTTAAAAATTCCACGGTATTTCGAATGAAATTATTCTTCATATCGGGAAAACAATATTCTATCGCCGATTTGATTTCTGTTGATTTCAAAAAATGGCAACCTTTTACGATATAAATTAAAATCGTTAAGATTTTCGGTTTTAATTCCATCGATAATCTGTAAATTGTTAATTTTAACAACTCGTATAAAAATATAGCAACAATAAATTACTCGTTTTTGAAATAATCAATAATTCGATTAACTATATCGGTTTCAACTTGCTCGTTGATAAATTTCCCAATCAACAGACAACGCCAATATTTCAACCATAAATTCTGAATATCTTGAATCAATTTCTAAAATGCCAACTCTTAGTGTAAAATAACAAAATTAAATTAAACAACTTTTAAACGATTATCCAATTCCAGTCGTTTCGAGTAATATTCCTCTTTTTCTACCGAATTAAAGAAATGTTGGCGTTGTTGCGGGAACAACAAATTCGCCTTATTGCTACTAATTATAGAAAACATATGCTGGGCCAATTCAATTCTACTACCATTAACAGCATCTCTAGGTTCATTGATTTTAATCAAAATTGGATTTCTTCGATTCTGGCCACATTCGAACAACGTTAAATCAATCGGATTCGTATAGAATTTGTCGTTGTTGATTTCTATCGATTGTTGGACGTTTATATGCGATGTTAATTGAATTATTGTCCATTGTTTCGGCATTTCCGATAATTTCTCCAATAAATTATTCACATCATTCGTATCTGGAGCATTACAACTAATACCTAGACAATCTTCGATTAGGGATTGTTCGTGATCGTTATTGCATGATTTATAATATTGTAAAAGCGATTTGAATCGAAATTCAGGCGCGTGTGATTCCGTTAAATGATAAATTGCCCGTAATTCGTCGATATCACGAAATTGTTCAGCTTTGATGCGTTCCAATCCTGCAAAGATATCGGTTTAGTTTTAGCAACACAATTATTGATACTCACGTTGGCGGATTAGTCCGGGTATATAATGAGGGAGATTGATTTGATTTAAGGCTTTTTGAATTTCTGTGAAGTTTTCCATCGGATAATTTGGGTAATTCGTAATTTTTCTCGGTACAAAACAACGAAAAACAAATGACAACACAAATGACAAGAAATTGAATTTAAACAGTCATTTTTGAAAGTCTAGACTAATTGTAGCTGCAAAACCATCAACAACAAATAAATACAAATTAGTTAAAATTTTGAAAAAAAAAACATATACGCCATTATATTTATTTAAATTTTTTCTTAGTTAGAAAATAATAATAGATTGAAATAATTAAATAAAAATAAATTAAATAAATAAAATTTCAGAGCTACTAATAGTTATCAAACGTCAATCGTGTCAATAATGTTAATCAATCTAATTGTCGCTCTTATTTTTAATTATTACAAAAATGGAAAATAAACATTCTCTATCGAAGAATTAGATTAGAAATTAGCCTAAATTCGGTTAAAAATCTAAATTAATACCCAAACAAATTATTACTATTTAAAGTTCTGAGTTAAAAGAATCAATAGATGGCACTGTTATGGGATGTTGAATTTGACACACGCCTATTTATTGAAAGCGGGAAATTTAAATAAAGTGGTAATTACATAAAAAAAATCAATAAGACAAAAATCAACAAAACAAGGTAAAGAAAGTCTTTTAAAATAAAACTCATTAACAAATAAGAAATAAACATGTTTAAAAACATAAAATTGTTGATCAAACAAACGAGTATCGTTTAGTTCGTCAGTGATACCAACGTAAGAATATAAATTTTACCATGTTTCATAAATGTTTAGTTTTGAACTATAGGGTTGGTAACAAATTCAAAACTTTCTACCACGAGTGGATTTACTTTACCACTAATTTTTACAAAAAATTATTGTAAAAATGAAGTATAGCTAAGGAATAATTTAAATAATAAGGAATAATTAAATTTCAGCAGTTGGACATAAATATGGGGGTGATTATAAAACAATTTATCACCAATAGATAGCGGGAGTATATCGGAATAATTAAATATTTAATTAAAAATATAGAAAAACAAGACTTTGGGTAATTATTTACAACAAATTGTAATAAACCTAAGTAAAAACAACAATAAAATCGATATTAGTATTGTTTTAGCCGTAAATTATAAGAATTGTATGCCAAAAATTAGCATTCAATTGAATCCGGATGGTTGTAGATAAACGATCCAAAATACAGTCCAGATATACCTTTAGTCTTTACGAACATATCGTCGAAATTATCCAAACAAGTTGCAGGTCCTATGAGTAAATAATTTCACAATTAAAGTTAATTGTATTTAAATACACCACTTACTGTCTGTTATTATCGTTCGTGTTGTAAAAATATTATTACCAATTTGATTATAGACGCAAATTTCGATACATTTGATTTCTTGTAGGACCTAGAAAGTATGTATTAATTATTAATTTTTATTAAATTCTAGTATTTCAATTTAGATTTTAAACAATTCTAGTCCTAGACCATAGATTTTGATAAATTCGTAAAAGTGGATTCAAATTTTGCTTGCTCAAAGTACCAATCTTTGAGCAAAGTTCTATTTTCGAGGCACTTAAAACCAAATAGTTTATTTTTGGATATAGTTTACATATTCTTACAAATAAACGTATCAATACCAAGAGAGTGGCCTTAGAAATTTGACTTGCAGCTCCACCTCTTGGTAATTTCTAGTAGGGTGCACTAGAAAAACGAATGTAAGCCAAATTTCATTTAATAGGCCATCCTCTAGGCTCACCCTGTATAGAACTAAAATCTTGATTATATCGGAATAATACTCACTTCTAATAAAAAGTACAAATCAACAGGCTTAACAAAACAGAAATGTTCGCACAATTTCGTAAACGTGATAGTCGGTGAATCGAAACATTTCGACAATATCAAAGACAACCAATCTTGTAACAATTCGTCGTTGATTGAACCATCCAGTCTAGACCATGGTGCAAATTTCGCTTGTAAAATATCACTAGCCCTAAAATCAAATGTTATCGAAATGCTTGCGAAAACCGACAACTTACTTCAATTTCTTCTTCATATCAGTCTTCAAACTTTCAGCATCCAATTGTTCATCCGGCGGCATAATAAACGTTTTAACCAACCAATCATTTTGATAATCGTAATGAACGTAAACGATTCGCGTTATACCAGTACGTAGAATTATGTTAATATTGCATAAGAAATTCAATAATTTCATTAGACATAAGGTTGATTTATTTAGAAAATTCTGCTTTAATTCACCACCATTAGCGCCGAATTGTTTTTTATTGGCGATAAAATTGATTAAATTCTTCACATAATCAATATCATCGTCATTACCGTTTAAATTGCGGACATATTCGACGATTTTCTCCAATTGTGGCGGTTTAATTCTATTGAAATCTTGTAGATATTTCTGCAATTTCGCTCGATTATTCCGTTGAATTAACTCTTGTATTTGTGGTAATTGTTGAAATTCGTTCAAATTAATTATCTCGAAATCACTCAATTTCGGATATTTTATAATAAAATGCTCTTTTATCTGTTCGATATTATCATAATCGTCGAAATCATCATCGTTGTCTAAGCGTTCTTTTATTAGAAATTGCGTTAAATCGGTAATGTGTGGAATTTTACGATTCTCGTTACTTAAATCTTCAATTATACCGATTTTAATGTCGTCAATTGTCGGAATTTCACCATTTAAAGCGTTCTTTATACACGAATCTAGCGCGCTATTCGACGATTTATTTGCAAATTGTAACTTACGTGTCTCTACAATTTTATCGATATTATCGTTGGTATTAGTTGCATTATCATTAAAATTCAATTCTTCATCGTCTTGCCATTGGTTGAATTTACAAACAAAATCATCGGTACAATCATCATCTAGACAAAGATTCTGAATCGAAAACACCGTCTTTGATAGATTCTTCAATAGAATTAACGGATTATCGATGATAGTCTCATTATCGGTGATTTCGTCGATAAATTCCTTCAATTTCAACGATAAACAATTATCTAGGGCGAATTTCTTCAAATCTATAATCATCAAATAGAGATAATTGTTGATTTCTAAACTACTCTGACTATCCTTCAATTTCTTCACGTAATTCTCTAAATTGCCTTCAATCAAATAGGGTACGCGAAATATCAATTTAATTACACGATTTTTAACATCGTCAATATTATAATTGTAGTTTTGTTTGTTAGTTTCGGGGTTGTCGGTAATTTCCGTCTTCTCTTCGGAGATTTTCTTCAAATACAAATGGAAACGTTTCGATATCTCCTCGATGATCTCGCTATGATCATCGATATTCGGATTTAAAACAATACTACGTTCCGGTATATCGAATTTAAATTCGAATTGTTGCCAGATCGTATTCAATTCGTTTATTGTTAAGAAATTATATTGGTTCGAATTATTTTGTAATAGCAGGAAATTCTCGTAAATTTCGTTAAAAAAAATCAACGAAAACGTCGATGTTTTCATTGTCGTAAACAAATAGGAGAATTTCAACGGTATATGCCAATTCGCTGTGAAATTCTTCTCGTTTTGTCGCTTATTCAACGTTAAGAATTGGTGTTGTTTCAGCTGATTTATCGAATTTTTGATCAATTCATCGGAATATTCGCGATAAATCTGAAATAGTTGATAACCAAAATTTGGATTTAATTTACAATTAATCGAACAATGTATAATTGTTTTAATCGTATCGATTTTAATATCGTTGATTGTTTGGGGTTGTTGGTAGATTCGTTCGTTATTCTCGACGTTATCTAGAATTAATTCGAACAACGCTATATAGGGGTGCGAAAAGAAATCAACTGTTGCTATATAGCCGAGTAGTAGCAATTCGATTTCTTTCGAATGTTTCTTAATGTACGACAACAAATAGATGTAGGCTATCGTTATTTGCGAATCGGTATATTTGCGTCCGGATTGATAGCGATTGTGGATTTGTCCGAAATATTTGGCTATAATTTCCGAATTTAGAAAATTCTCAACATTCGTTTCCATTATACGTAAAATCTCATCGGTCGCCAACAGGAAACACAATCGCCTTTGGATCGCTTTCGATGTTTTGTTACGACTCCCCGGACAGATGCGGTGTAGAACATCACGGATCACCGTATAGGTGATCATTTGGCGTTTGATTATCGGACATAAGAACAGTAGAGCTACACGTAAGAATCTCAAATAGAAATCCTCGTTTTCGTCCCATTCGACGCGTATTTGTCGATTTTTCTTCATTATAGTTTTATCGATATTGTCGTAATATTCGCGTACTCGTTTCTTTCTTGGCGTAATTTTTCGTAGAATTTTACAATTTTTAGCCGCCTTACTAACAATATTGACTTTACTCTGTTTACATTTCGGCGTCAAATAGACTTTCTGTTGTAGATTTTTCGTGTTCAATAAATCGTATTGTATCGGTTTCGGTAGAATTTGTTCTAATTTCTCATCTTTTAAACTATCAATTTGTTGTTGTGATTGTTCTTGCAATTGTTTCGGTTTCTGTTGGATATTCCACGACCAATTCNTCCCATTCGACGCGTATTTGTCGATTTTTCTTCATTATAGTTTTATCGATATTGTCGTAATATTCGCGTACTCGTTTCTTTCTTGGCGTAATTTTTCGTAGAATTTTACAATTTTTAGCCGTCTTACTAACAATATTGACTTTACTCTGTTTACATTTCGGCGTCAAATAGACTTTCTGTTGTAGATTTTTCGTGTTCAATAAATCGTATTGTATCGGTTTCGGTAGAATTTGTTCTAATTTCTCATCTTTTAAACTATCAATTTGTTGTTGTGATTGTTCTTGCAATTGTTTCGGTTTCTGTTGGATATTCCACGACCAATTCCTTTTAACATACGACCATAATGACGAATCTAAACCGGCTGCACCTTTACGATCACCCGGCAATTCACCGTTATCATCCAACAATACCAATTGTGGTGTTTTTTGTTTTAATGTTTCAATCATTTGTTGTTTGATTAAACAATCTTCAATTGTAACAAATTGTCCTTCCATTATTTTCCGTTTACCTAAACGTGTATTTAAACAAATCCGCCACATTTCCGACCAATAAAACTCCACATTACTTATCGTTTTAAATTCGAAACATAATCGCTTATATTGTCGATCCTCAATTTGATTATAACCGGGTTTACTAGTTGTAGTATCCAATAGGGAGGCTTTCCGGTTTAGATAGACGAAAATTTGGTCTTTCTCCTTTGAACTCTTCGGCCCCAATTGCATTAAACCGATATAACACATATTACAGATAGTTTCATAGATATGAAATAGATATTTCCGTTTCAATAACAACACATTTTTGATATTATTATCGACGTGTTTCAACAGAAAATGTCGTTTAATTGGATGATTTAATAGTTCGTCTAATTCCGGTATATTATAGCAAATATTGTAGAGTTTCACAAATACGGATAATGGTAAACGTAAAATTATATCGCAAACTAAAGCCCAACCTTTCGGCCAATTTTGATGGGTCGGCAATGACGGCACAAACATTTTCCAACTAATCTCCTTGCAATAAACCGGCGGTAGATTATTTAGATCGTTTTTGCGCAATTGGATTTTATAATTTTTACACAATTCGTAGATTTCTTGATTGTTTAGTTGGTGCAATTGTTGGTTTTGTTCGTAGATTAAATAGAATAGGAATTCGTGTAATATACGCATACGTACAAATTTCGGACTATAACCGTATTTGTAACCGGCATTCTTGTTATATTTGTACAAAACTTCTAAACGACTACTCGTTAATTGTTTCAATTCGTTTATACTCGATTTAACATCGAATAAACTAAACGGTGATTGTTTCTGTTTTTTGATTTGTATTGTAGTTTGTTGATTGATTTTCGTTGTAATTATATGGAATTTCAATTTAATTTCATCGATTGTTGATGTTATAATAGGATGATCGTAATTTATATTAATTTCGCAAATAAACGTCTGTCCTTTTGTTTGTCGATCATTATTTATGATAACTTTAAATGCTTTAATATAGCCTTCTTCAATCAAACGTTGTATTATGGTCATAATTGATTTACGACATACGGTTTTATCATATCCTTGTAAATTCTCATGTTCGCGTACTAGACGTGGTAATTCGAACGTATCTTTAATCACTTTTTGTTCATTGACTGTTTTCAATATTAGATTGGTACGATCGATAAAACGTTGCGTTAGACATTTATCATTTTTCACTTCATAATTTCGATAATTATCACGTTTTAATAGTGATGGAGTCGATTGAATTATCTCTACGTTAACATTATCATCATTACAGTGTTTTTCGAATACTTTAATCGGATGATTACCCATAAATTTCTCCATTATTACATTATTAATAATCTGTAATTCCACCCGATCTTTTACACATTCTTGTTCTTGTTGTTGTTGTTCGGGGGATTGTGAATTTCTACCATCCCCTAAACCAACACGATTCACCACGTCTTTAAATAACGGTACAACATCTCTATTTGTGTGATTCTCGTTAATTAAACATTCAAACAAATACAATTTCCCAACTAAATCTTCACAATAGTAATTACTATAAAAACAACAACAATTTGTAGAATTATACGAAATTTTTGTGATATTCGGTAGAATACACCGATACCGTACATCTTTAACGAAATTCTCTAAACTGAATATAATTTTATTATCAATTTCGATATTATTCGCTAATATTAGCGTGTTCAAATAATCGTAGATGATTTTACCGATACCGTTTGTAAAAATATTGGAGTATTGCAAGAAATTCGTTTTCATCAAATGGAAATTCTCCCATTCCCCACAATAATTCTTCAATAGATTACTTTGTGCTAACAATAAACGATCACGTCCTTTATTGATGATATCGTAGATGTTCAATTCGTCTGTTGGATCGTGGAAATCGTTCAGAAATACGTTACATGTGAAATTCTTGAAATTTATTGTAAAATTTGTATCATCAGGTGTTTCAATCGTCAAATCCGGTTCGTTATAGATTTGTATTGTATTATCGATCGGTTTTTCGTAGTTTTTTAAAATTCTCATTATCGTATAATTGTCGAGTTCGTATTGTTTCGGTATTAAACCAACTTTTAATTGTGGATATTTTAGATATTTGGCTATAAACCTTAAAAAAATTTGTAAAAATATAGTTTTCTAACACGAAAATAATTACTTAAAAGATTGTTGTCGGCCTAAATCAATTTTCTGGCTGTAAATCACATTACGTGTCATCAATTTCTTCACAGTAGTCCTCAACGAATAGAAATCAACTTTAAAATAATCGTGAATCTCCTGTAATGTTACCCCATTATTGCCAGCTTTCGCTATATACCAGAAAACATCCCTTAGATACTCATAATTGATGAATTTATAACCCGGTGTTGTGACACCTATAATTGGATAAAATTACAATTTTTATTGCAATAAAACAAGATTCTTACTCGTTTCCCTTTTAATTTGAAACGAATCCTTATTGTCCATAACAGCAGCAATATTAATATGCGGATCGATCAGTTTTATCATTCGAATTGAACGTTCTTTATTTCTCGCTTTAGATAACCATTCGTTTTTCGGTGCATTCGGATAGAGTGCACGATACGGGAAAATCTACAAAGATTGCGTTAAATTTTGTTAAATTTTCAACAATTTTACTAACAAGAATTTTGAAGAATCGATGAAAATCGGCGGTTTTCTCCAATTTAATCATCGGCTGACTCCTACCGAACATCTGTCGGAATTCGGTGAATTTCACTTGATTCTTCGGTTTATCGCGTAAATAATTCCCCAAACGTTCCATTATAATTAATTGTTTATTACGATGACGATTATAGAATCGCGTTAAATGCATTAAACCACCCGATATATTTTGATTCGATACGTACGATTTTAAATAGAAAAATTGATGGGTGGTTAAATGGTTCTCCATTAAAATTTTCTTATTATGATACAATGCTCTTGAATCGTTTTGTATCGATTGTAATGAGATTTTACCGTGGGTTAATTCACCGTCATAACGACTACGTCCGATACGTTCTAACAGACAATATTCAACATCAACGAAATCGATTGTCGGGTCTGCTTCTTCATAAATTAGCGATTTATTACGCAATATTTGATCAGCTACTAATACTAATTTTTGTCCGTAAGCTTCTTGTGCTTTCTCTAAACTCAATCGTCGTATTGAATTATTCTCTTTACGGGTACTAAACGTCGAACAAGACCCTTTAACTTTCGAATCGTTAACTGCAGCAATCGGATAGATATCCTTATAATCTAAAAACTATATAGATTTATTAGATGAATTAAAATTAAATAAACTAGAATAGTTACAGGATCCACAAATAGACCATTATCTAGATCCATACATTTCGTGCGATCGTAGAAAACTAATTCATCTCGAGGTTGTTCTAATACATAAAAACTAATCTGTTTATTACTACAAATAATTTTCCACACTTTCTCGGCCATTGTTTTACTGAAATTATTCGAAAATACTCGTTTTAAACGTTTCCATAATGCTACAATTATAATAATTCGGATTTATTTCAACTATAACAAGTCATTATAATACCTTCAATTGTAATACCGTCTAAACCCTCTAAAGCTATCTCATCAATTATATGGAAATTTAAATCAGTCCGTTTGAATGTATCGTAATTGTATTTAGTTTCGTCACTACAAAATAGATCATTTTTCATATAATTCTTGTGTACAAGATAACAATTGCCGTTTTTATCCGTAATAGAGAAGTGTAATTTGTGTCTTTTGATTAATTTCTCGTTTGTTATATTAACTACAGGTGTATTATCTAATTTATTATCGTTATCGTTAGTTGTATTATTATCATTATTACTGATATTGTGTCGTCGAGGTTTTGTTATAGTATCATTTAAAAAGTAAAATTTACGGTTCTTTTTCGTTATAATCG
>JACDRQ010000505.1:39340-53092 GCA_013841215.1 Hycleus cichorii
TTTTAACATTTTTCGATAATAATTTCGATTTTTTCTGGTCGTTTGCGGCTTGAATATTCGGTTTTGTTTGATTCGAATGTAATCGTTTACGTTTTAGGTTAGGTAGACCATTTTCATTTTCACAAGAATCAACCATCGGTTTATCCATAATTTTCTTATTGTTGATTCTNATTATTATCATTATTACTGATATTGTGTCGTCGAGGTTTTGTTGCAGTATCATTTAAAAAGTAAAATTTACGGTTCTTTTTCGTTATAATCGTCTCGTCTTCAGTGAACGCATATTTTCGTTTGCGTGATTGTTTTACCGGTTGATTCGGCAAAATTTTAACATTTTTCGATAATAATTTCGATTTTTTCTGGTCGTTTGCGGCTTGAATATTCGGTTTTGTTTGATTCGAATGTAATCGTTTACGTTTTAGGTTAGGTTGACCATTTTCATTTTCACAAGAATCAACCATTGGTTTATCCATAATTTTCTTATTGTTGATTCTTTTGATTATTTCCAATACAATTTTTTTAAATAATTTTAATAAAAAATACTGATTTTAACACTTCACTTTTGTTTGATTTTACAAAAACTTTGAGGTTATGTTTGCGAATTATCCAATGAGGTTGCGCATCCCCTATATTTGGTCATGTGGGGAAATTATTCAAAAATGTAGCAACGTTAAATTTGTTTAATAGGAATAATTTTAATTTTCAACAAATTCTTTAAAAAATATATAAATTCATTTAGTAATTTTTGAAATAAAAATCTTATTCAGTACAGATTGAAACAACAAATTGACCCTTGAAATTATACAACCAACAATACACTCTATAGTAAATAAAAATCTAGGGATTTTTGTATTTAGAGCCGACAACACCTCAAAATAGATGTTGGCCAAAATTGTCGCCGCGTAGATCTATCTCTTTTTAACATACTAGATTCATATTTTCTATCTTTGTTACTAAAATTTTGACAGTTACAGGAAAATCAACATAACCTTAATTTCGCTGTAATTTTTAACAGCACTTCCGATATGAGTTTATCAATTTTTAAATCCGGAACCCTATCGAATTTAATCCGAAATGCGCAAATTACCAAAAGACGTAAGTTTAATTCGAATTATATTCGTACGAATGTTTAATTTTTGATATTTTAGGATTCTTAAGTAGTGTCTCGGATGATACAATTAGACAGAATAAGCTGTTTGAAGATGAACAAACAAGGCAAAAAGAAGCCGTTGGACGTATCGAAAAGATCGAAATCGAGTACCAAGGACCACCGGAAACCGGTAAATTGGTGATGAATAAGAATATTTCGACACCATTTGATTGTGCTAAACGTATAGTTGTAGATTTAATTTTATAGTTTTTAATTAATCCAATAATTTGTAGATTTGGGGGAATCTGTGGCGAATCGTTCAGTTGTTGCTTTATTGAACAACGATACCCTATGGCATATGCATAAACCGTTACCTGATTCGTGTAAATTACAATTTTTACATTACACAATCCAACAACCAGCTGTTGTTAATAAGATATTTTGGAGAAGTTGTAGTTTTCTGTTAGGTGCTGTTATAAATACGGCATTTAAAGACGATATTAATGTACAATTACACAGTTTTCCCAGTCCAAATGTCCGTTCTGGTAGTTTTGTTTACGATGTACAATTACCGTTGGATAATTGGCAGCCGAGTGTGAACGAATTGAAAGTTTTATCAATCGAAATGATCAAATTCTGCCAAGAGAACCATCCAATTTTATGTTTAGATGTAACTAGTGATTTTGCTCTAGAATTATTCCAAAATAACGTACATAAAACAAAACAAATACCGGATATAGCGCAACATAATAACGGTAAAATCACATTATATAAAGCTGGTCAACATATTGATATTTCCCGAGGACCTATGGTTGCAAATACTGGCCATTTAGGCCGAATTACTATCGCTAATGTTATCAAATTAAAAACAGATATAACAGGTGGTCCGATTTATCGTTTCCAAGGTGTAGCCTTACCGAAACCAATTATTTTAAATCATTTCGCTTATAGTTTATTGGAAGAACGAGCAAAGAATTTAGTGAGTATTTAATAGTTTGTTAGAAATTGTTTTAAATTTTATTAATTGTAGAATCCGGCGAGAATACCAGGCTCTCAAGATGGTTTCGATGATGATCATAGTTTTGTATCACAAGTTACATTATAATCGTTAATAAACGATTTTCCATACAGATGGTTGAGCACAATTATCGTCTTTACAAAAACTATTAAATGTTGTCTGTGTTGGAAATCCGAGTATTTCGCGTTCTTCTTGGATACGAAACGAGAAAGTACTCTCGTGTGTACCGATGAAATATCGAGCGTACGAGCAAATTATCTGCTCGATTATAGCAACACCACCGTCTTTATATTTGGCTTTAATTTCGTGGCTTGGTTTATATTTGAAAACTCGATAATTCTCTTGTAAGGTTTTCGAAATTTCCCCATACTCTAAGATTAATTTCGATTTAGTTATAATCGATAATAAATTAGTAATTTTACCGGTTGTACTAGCGTCAGTTGCTATAAATACAGTATCCAATTGTAATTTTTCTAGATTTTCTTTAATTTGTTGAATTATCGCTTGAATTGTCGGCAATTCGTTCGATCTACCGTGCAGGAAATCCCGCCGACGCAAATGTACGGAGAGATAAGGGCCGCCTTTAGCCGACCTTTTCGGCTGGAAAAAACCATTAATTTTAATAAATCTACTAGAATTGATTACCTTTTCATCCCTCCAATCTTCAGGAAGGGTTGTATGATCGATAGGGTCGGTTGAATTGAGAAAATCCCGACGAAATCCCCGAGCGATTGTACGCAATTCTTTATTGAATCTCATACTGCGTCTGGCTTGCCAATATAAACGATCTCCGAACAATTCGTGCAGCGCCACTTCAGCGTGATGGATTAAAATCGTCCTGTAATTATTTTTATTGCGTGTGGATAATTAATAAAAATTTAGTTACTTTGCGGTTGAATTTTGTAGTAGTTGTTTTAGTTTCGTTGCAGGTCCGTGATAAGATAAACATCGGATATTATCGGAAGTTATGTTTCTATAATAGAAAAATGGCGTGTGATAGTCCCTCTGGCAGTCGTCGAGTTCCATGCGGTCTTGAAAATTACCCGTTTCGAACATATCTTTGAAGTGTTGTAAAATATAAACTTCATCGATCGTAATTTTCGAATTACCATTCATTTCTATAACACAAAATTCAATATTTATCAATTTGAAAATAAATTGTCTACCATCAAAGAATTGGTACATCTCTATAACCGGCGCGAATCTTTGTAGACTATCCAAATCGAAATAATACGCCCACGGTATATGTTCGGGTACATCGCGGTATTGCCAGTGAATCAAATGCGACCACGGTGGTAAAACTAGTTTGTAATTATTCAAATTCGATTGCTTCGATTTCTTTAATTTGTACGCTAGTATTGCAAATCTCATATAAACATCACGGCGTAAATTAAAGCCTTCAGATGGATTAATATCGTAGAGGAGATACCTGAAATTATTCGAACATTCTTTTATATTTATTTCGCGACAAAATGGAATTGTTCACCTATTTGTAGGAGTTTCGTTACAAGTATCAGAATAACAGAATTCTTCGTTACAAATTATGTAGTTGAGTATTGAAACGAGTATAGCTAATCCTAAATAATTCATTCTATTTCTTAATTGTTAATTTGGAAATAATTGGGAATTTCCAACGAACACCGGCTTATATTTGAGGTTATGGTGAACCCTCTCCAATTGTTCAACAATTTCAACAAATTTCGTTAGAAAATTCTTCAACACTACATTTTGTATATTTCGAAAGTATTTAATTTAAATAAATTCGCTGATATCGAAATTAAAATATTTAAAATTTGAGGTTATGTTGTGATTACAACAGTGTTGCCAAGTATACTCTTAAAATCCTTATCTTCTAAAATAATTAAAATAAATTGATTCAATTTCGATTAATTTCTCTAGAAAATGGTACATCTTTCTAAAATACAACTATAATTTCCACAAATTTTGATTATAAATAAATAAAACGTGTTAAATTTTTGTTTTACAGCATTGGCGACAAAATTTACGGTAAAGTAAAAATGTTACGCTACTGACTTGATGACGATGCCAGCGCGCTCTGGTTGTAGTTTTAAACAAGACAACCTTGAACGGAATTAAAATGGGGAAATCCCCCATTGGTCGGCTAATTATTACAATTCAAAATTACTATCAGTGAATCTTTATTAATAGAAGACTTTAAATATTCTACATTGTAACATAAGTCGGTTGTGTCATAACACCACAATTATTATCTTTAGCTGACATTAAAATATAACCATCATTACCCCACATATTGGACCAGCTGTTCTTAATCAACCAATAATCTTCTCCATTCATTGTACCATAACCAACAGCTAAAACAGCATGATCTAAATCATCCTCTGAATTACCACAAGCTGAATCATAATAGACTCCATTTGAATAATAACTAAATGTACGAAGACTAGCATCGATTGCCACACTAATTGGACCATGTTTGAAAATGGCCAATCTCAAGGCATTTGTATTATTTGTGGTAACATTAACATAACCAGTAATTGGGGCGATTTTCTTCACTTTATCGGCGTGACAATAACCATCTTGACCGAGATATGGGCCGTAATCCTCATCTGTCGGTATACCGCCGTGCTTCAACATCCATTGATAAGAACGAAAATCTTCACCACCATCACAACCATTATTTCCATATCTATTTTGATTGATAATAGTATAAATTTAATAAATGAAATTTACAAAATATTACCCCCATGAACAATCGACTAGAGCTTGTTGTGATAATGCGACAAGTTTGCCGGTCTTCAAGAAATAAGCGCCTTCAATTGTACCAACGGTACCGAAACTCCAACAAGAACCACAAACGGATTGATCTAATTTACAATTAATTATAACAATTGAAATAATTTAAAATAAATTACCTCTAACTGGAGTTACGGCTCCGTAAAGTCGCCAATCGAATTGATCCGGTAGAGTGACATTAGAAAGGTCTTTATACGGGAATGGGGCACCACCGTTATAGCCGCCTGTGTAGATTTTACCTCTCAAAGCCTTCAGTTCAAGTGTCGTCTTATCAGCTAGATGGTTAACACTCAATGTATAGCCTAGAAAAATTCGTTTAGATTATTTTCCTTATCAATTATCAATCAGAATAAGTACCTCGATTTTGCCGATTCACTGCATGAATAAAACGGATATTTTGCCTGAAAATCTCTTTACGACGATCGTGTTCGGTTTGGTTTTCGTATTGTTTGCGGTGTTTAGTTTTGAATTTATCGAATTCAAAGTCTAAATGTTTGGTTTTTTCGGGACGGACATATTCGGCCATCGGGTTGAATGTGTAGATGTGTTTGTCGCCAGGGCCCGGAAATGAACTACATGTCATATCTGGAAATTTCATTGTTAATAAATTTCGATAAAAAACGATATGGGGAATTTACTAGTTGGCACTTCGAAGATATCATCAGGAATTGAAGAGGCCTCGAAAGAATCGTATTCTAGATAGTAATGGTCGTAATGGCTGCCTAATAACGAGTTATAACCGCGCATTTCATACCTAAAATCAATCCAATTAATCAGCTAATTAACTAATTAGTGATGCGATTTTTGAATAGCAGTATATAGGCAACCAATTATTCGTTTGTATTGTTGGTTGCCTAGCTTATACTGCTATCGAAAAATCGCTACTGTTAATTACCGAATAGGAACAGCAATCTGGCTACCATTCTCGTCGGTATTGTATTTAATCCAAATCGTGTATTTATTGAGTTTCTGTTCGACGGTTTGATAAAGTTGCCATACTTCCGCCTCAACTCCGGCAATAACATCTTTCCCAGCACATGTGAATCCATCCAAATCCGGTAGAATACTTTGCGTTTCAATGATAGAATCGGCGGTACCATTTACTTGAAGACATGTCCTTACGTTTGTTTCAGTTTCATTGGTAAGCGGTACAATTTTCAAACTTGTTCCGTATTGTTCGTAGTTTTCCAACTGATAAGTTTGTACCATATTACCGTAATAATCAATACGGGAACGGTTATTCGGACCATCGTACCTATTCAGATTGAATCAATTGGAATTGCAATATTGGAAAGTGTAGTGATAAGATTAATGTCCATTGTTGAGATGTTTGATGATAAAAGATAAATGAAGTGATTGTTCAAGTGGGCCAACTGATAAACTTAAGCAATTTCCTGTGCATTTTTACAATGAAATATTGAAAAAAACAAACATTTTATAAATCCAATTCAAAAACGTTTCCGTTGCTTTCAAAACAACAATTATTCAACATTGATAACGATAAGAATTAAGAATTATCAATTAATTTTTAATAATAGATAGAGGCGGACTTAGGGGCTTAGCCTCGAGCCTCAAATTAGCCCCTTTAAAAATAAATTTTTTAGTTGAATAACTTTACATTTCCTTTCTCTTATAATAATCGTTTTGACATATTTTTTTATTCTCTTTGTTTCTTTTAATAATCTAATATGTACAGCTAGTGACTATTATTATGCGGTAGCCCCCCAAAGGTCATAGTCTAAGTCCGCCCCTGATAACAGATCTAGTTTCTATGTAAATACGCGCTATATTAACATTTTAAAATAAAGAGAATATTTACCAAACGTAGAAGGGTTCTTCGATTTCCGCATAAGGGATGTACAAAACACCCTTAGTTATATAAGTTGTATTCCATACCGGTGGATCTGTGGTGCTGCATTCTTCTCCATTTGCTGAAAACCCAAAAGATGCCCCCTTGTACTTTGGTTTATTGAAAATATAACAAACTTACCGAACAATAAGGCCAAATTTATGATAAAAATGTGTACGAATAACATCTTTATCATCCTTCTTGTGATTCCACTAAACGGATACTAATGCTTTACGATAATCTTGGACAATTTATAAACATCCCCCGACCTCGTATCAGCTGATAAAGACAGATAAAGAGACCAAAAAAGTATTGACTATTAATCTGTTAATCCAAATAATCATAACGTGATTGAATTGTTGGAAAATTGATGAATGTTATCTGAACAAGGAGGTTGTTGAACTAAATAAAAATTTAGATATTCTTCAGAAAAATTGAAAAAAACAGATTTAAATTTTACACCAAGTCTCCAAACTCGCCCTCTATTAGCCAATAGCTAAACTACGAATAGGCGCCATCTATAGTTTCAAAATAAAACTAAAATCGATATAAAGAATTTATTTTTCAACTACAAGTTTAATAACTACGGCCAAATAAAGTATAAAATTTTGGCTTATTCTTGCATTCCGGATGGACGCATTTATCGTTAGATCCAATTTCAGCCGGTTGTTCTAACGGTATACACAAAGATTTAGCACCCATTGATGGTGCACCGGGTTCACTGATTTCATCATTTCTAGCACTATCAGCTTTGATTTGTTCTTCACAATCTGTACTGCCACAGAACGGCGCTAAAATTATGTTCTTCTTATCGAGATTTGCCGAAAATTTAGACCAATCTTTCAATAGAACTGTATGTTTTTTCATATCATCGGTAGCCCTAAAATTGTACATTTAATCAATAAATTACTTGATAATAAAGTTGGTACTTTTGTAATAGATTATTGTGGATTTTTTCTAATAAATCGCTCAAAGCTTGCGCGACTCCCTTTCTTGGTATTGTTAATTTTTCACCGGTATCTCTACGAACGGCTACAATTTGATCCTTTTCGATATCCTTAGGACCGAGTTCGACACGAATTGGGACACCCTAATTCAACAAAAATTAAATACGAAAAACTAATTTTCGAAATTGCTCACTTTTAATTCCCAATGATTAAATTTCCATCCTGGTGAATAATTCGAACGATAATCACCTCTAACTTTAATACCAAAACCTTTCAATTCATTTTCAAGTAAAATACACGATTTTTGTAAATTATCTCGTCCAATTTCCGATAAATTAACAGTAATACCACATGGTACAATTACAATTTGAATACTAGCAACATGCGGGGGTAGAACTAATCCCTGATTATCCGCATGTACCATTATCATTACACCTAGAATTAACATTTAAATTCGCTATAATAATTACAATTAAATGTGATTTACCGATAGTACGGGTTGTAATGCCCCATGAATTTTGATAAACGTAACGTTTCTCTTGTGTTTCAAGATCTTCGAAGACAATTTCGAACATTTTCGAGAAATTCTGGCCTAAATGATGTGATGTTGCACCTTGTATAGCACGTCCACTAGCCGAAATAAACGCTTCAACTGTTAATGTATAATCACTACCGGCGAATTGTTCTTTTTCGGTTTTCCGCCCTTTGATTACAGGTATTGCCAATAAATCTGTATAGATTTTGGCGTATAAATCTAATATTTCTTCGACTTCTTTACAGGCGTCTTCTTGTACAGCATAAGCTGTATGTCCTTCTTGCCATAAGAATTCACGAGTCCTCAAGAAAGGTTGCGGATGTTTAAATTCCCATCTCTTCAATTAAAACAATTAAACTAATTAATAGAATATTTAAATCAAACTTACAACAACATTATTCCATTGATTTAATTTTAATGGTAGATCACGATAAGATTGTATCCATTTAGCATAAGCTGGATACATTACAGTTTCAGAAGTTGGACGTACAGCTATGGGTTCAGCTAAATCCGAATCACCCGATTTCGTTACCCAAGCAACCTTAAAATTATTCGAAATAATTTCAATTATTAATTATTAATAATAAATACCTCTGGTGCAAAATCAGCAATATGTGTTTTCTCTTTTTCTAAAACACTACGCGATACGAATATCGGGAAATAACAATTTTGTACGCCTAATTTTTTGATTTCATTATCAAACCAATCTTTTATAGCTTCCCATATTGAATATGACCATGGTCTAAATATATAACAACCAGAAACATTATAATATTCAATTAATTCACCTTTTGTTATAACTTGTGAATACCAATCGGCTAGATTTTCTTCTTTTTTAGCTTCTAAACCCAATCGGGTACGTTTCTTTGGCCCATCATCTACCTATTTAAACAAATAATAAAACCACAATAACAGAAATCAAAACAAACCTCAACAATTTCCTTTTCTTTAGGCTTTTGTAGTTCTTGTTTGATGATCTTTTGTGGCGATTTATCTTTAGATTTAGGAGTACGTCCAGCTACAGGAAAATCATTACCGGTTAACTGTTTATATTCGGCTTTCAAATCTAATAAAATTTTAACATTTTTATCAATTTCCTCCTACAAATAATCGATTATTATAATCGTAAAGAGAATTAAATAAACTTACTTTGGTGGCTTTATTTGCTTTCAAATCTCTAACAATATTGCCTTGATTTGTTATTTTTTTCGTTAGGGTTTCTTTAATTGCAGAATCATCACTATTGGTTTGTATTGTTGAATTTTGTGGTTTCATATCCGGTTTCCAATCAATTCCTGTTAGATTTTTAAAATCTATTTTTAATTGTAATAAAACTTTAACTTCTTGATCTATTACAGATTTTTGTGCTTTTTCTTCAAACAAATCAAATTAATTATAAATTTAAGATAAAATAACATCAAATACCTGTTTTCAATTGGCGAACTTTATCGCCTTGATCGGATATTTTTTGAATTAATTCCTCTTTTGTTGCAGTTACAGGTTTCCAATCTTTTCCTGTTAAATTTTTATATTGCGCTTTCAAATCTAGTAAGACTTTAACTTCACTATCAATCACTGTTTTATCAGCTTTTTGGCTCTTCAAATCGCGTACTTTATTCCCTTGATCTGCAATTTTCTTCAATATTGTAGTTTCATCTATCGTTGGTTGTTCAGGTTTCCAATCACTACCGAATTTGGCTTTATATTCTTGTTTCAATTGCAATAAAACTTTCACTTGTTCATCAATTTTTGATTTTTCAGCTTTTTCACCTTTCAATTTCCGTACTTTATCGCCTTGTTGGACAATTTTATCGTTTAAATCTCCATCATTTGAAGCTATTTGATTTTGATTAATAGTCTCTGGTTTCCATTCAATATTGGTTAATTTTTTATAATCAACTTTCAATGATAATAAAATCTTTACAGCATTATCAATTTCAGCTTTTGAGGCTTTTTGGGCTTTTAAATTACGTACAATATCACCTTGTTTTATAATTTCTTGATTAAGTT
Organism: Hycleus cichorii; assembly: GCA_013841215.1. Lineage (NCBI taxonomy): Eukaryota > Metazoa > Arthropoda > Insecta > Coleoptera > Meloidae > Hycleus > Hycleus cichorii. The sequence continues at coordinate 49,565 of JACDRQ010000505.1, forward strand.
CACCGGGTGATTTATTATTTGTAACGTTTTGTTCAACTGATGTCTTAGAACACACTTTTTGATCCTGAAATTTAATTTACAAACATAAGTTAGTGAGGAGAAAATAACACGTGGACTGGCTAAAATTTGATCCACTTTTCGATTTAGAAAGCTCGAAGGTGGGAGAATTTTAAACGATTTAAGGCTAGTAGGACAACTAAATCAATATCGACATCATACCTCACAAATTTTGCACAATTACCATTATTTTATAAGGACATAGTATCATTTCTAACGAATATCAATTACAGGGTAATTTGCTCGATTTCCGCCACAATTATCGCAACACTTTAAAACTTACCGTCTTTGGAGTTTCAGTCACTCTTTGTTTATCCAAAACTGGATTCTCTTTAGTGTGTCCATCCGGAATATAGAAGAGTATTACCGATTGTGGTTTAAACGTAAAGGGACTTGGCGGCTTATAAGGAACATCAACTCTAAAGAAACCACGTCGTTGTAATTGTATTATATCACCTTTTTTCAAATCTTTCAATTCAGGATCACCGATCATCTGTTCTTCTCTCTAAATAAACCAAAATGGAAATAAAAACGTATCATTTTTAAGGCGAAAATATATAAATTTACTCGTGTTTTATGCCCAACGAATTGTTTAAAATCCTCATCTTTCCCTAATAACGGCTTACTGATTAAATGATCGAAATAAACACACCAAGTTGGTGTAAATTTAGAACTATCCGTTTCAGCTAACCATGTCAATTTTAAAGTCTTTTTATAATCTTTATTATCTAGATTCGGTTCAGCCTCAATTGATGTTATTTCACCGTTATTTCTACAATAAATCTTGTAAATCAAAGAAATCAATCAAAATATACAAATACCTGTTAATTTTTTTAATCAATAGATTACCCCAATTAATAAAAGTAGCATTTTCGCCTTCTTTCAAACATTCAGCATCGACCCGATCGATTAGAATTCTCGGCCCTACCCATACGGTTTTCGTACCGATTTCATTATTTTTCGGATGTTTTGGTACAGTCAATGGTTCCTCTTTAACGTTTTTAACATTAACAACAATTGGTGAATTAAATTCTAATGCTGTATATCTGGGAGCAATAGGATCAATTACCTAAAAATTTCGAAAATTACAATCAATAAATGAATTTCTATCGAAATACTTTTTTGTTAAATGACCATATTTTATCCCATTCCATGAAAACAACCGATCGACTAGAACCTTGAGCGATTATAAATTCTTTTAAGCCTTGTACGGTCATACCGCGCCTCAATACGCCTCTAACAGTCGGCATTCGTGGATCATCCCTGGAATTTTCGTGTTAAAATCTCTTACAATATTTAAATAAAAATTACCATCCGTCGACGAGGCCTTGTTCAACAAACCACGTCAATTTTCGTTTACTTAAAACCGTATTTGTCATCGACAATCGACTGTATTCCCATATATACGGTTTACGTAAACTTAAAGCATCAATAAACCAGTAAAATTGTGGATCACGATCGTGATATTCCATCGTTCGCAACACATGAGTGACACCTTCAATTGCATCAACGATCGGACAAGCGAAATCATACGTTGGATAAACTCTGGAATAATTCCGAAATTATTTGATAAATTGGCGAATTTCAACCCGAAAATCACTTGTATTTATCGCCGGTTCGTGGATGTGGTTCGTTTTTGCACCGGTATATTGTCGGGTCTCTCAAACAACCGTTCGCCGATTGCATATCGATTTTCGCCCGTACACAACATTGTTGGCCTTTCTCGCTACCAATCTTCATTTCTTGCCACAATTTCCAATTTTGTTGATACGCTAAAATAATCAAATTATTCAATTATTCAATTTAAATGCGATATAATTTTTATAAATTCATACAATTGTGACGATTCGCCGATTCGATTCGTTGTTCACGTTGATTCTTCATCGTTTCCGGATCGGTATCATCAACATAAGCTCTACCATCTTTCAATAATTTCTCACAATATTCGAGCATTAAATCAAAATATTGTGACGTATGAGTGAATAAATCCGGTTTAATTTCCAACAAATCCACATCTTCTAAGATGACTTGTTCGAAATGTAGATTCTCTTTGGCTGGATTCGTATCGTCGAAGCGCATTATTAATTTACCTTGAAACGCTTCTTGATAATATTGATTTAATAGAGCTGCCTTAGCGTGACCGATATGCAAATACCCTGAAGCTTCTGGTGGGAAACGTACAATAACTTTCCCCATCTCAGCGCCGGGTAAATCGACGAATTTACCCTCTTTTGCCCGATTACCAACATTTGTATCGTTGGTTTTAATCGGAATAAGAGCGGTTTTAATATCGGCAGGTAATGATTCTAATTGGCTTTTAATCACAGGATTTGAGCCCAAGAAATTGTACCATCTGGCGATATTTATAGGGCCCGTCTGAGAGGCTAGCAGATCATTCCATTTTTTCGACGCTAGAATTTGTCAAGATTTGTAAATTTGTAGAATTTGATAATGATGAAATCTTACAATAGAGCGTTGAGAATACGGCAAAATCGGCAATCGTTAATCGTTTACACGCTAGAAAAGTGACCGGTTCTAGAGATTTGTTCAATAACGTTAAACCATTAGAAAAATCAGTTTTAGACGATAGTGGACCGATCGAGAATGTTAACCAATGGTCAATTTCGGTCCTTTCAATCGGATTACTGCCGTACAATTCGTTTTCGGCGAAATTCCGGGCAAGAATTCTCAACAAATCATTATTGGAAGTGAATGGAATTTTGTGCGAATTTACTTCCACATAATTCTCGTTTATCCAGCAAATTTCTAATGGGAGCTTTTTCAATTCTTTAAGATAAGCAACAGCGAGAATACCTCCTGTAATTATAAAAAATAGAGTTTAAAAATTGACTTATTTCATGAATGATCAATGAGTTATCTAGAGTGATCATCCTGTCAAAAAACGTGTCCACGTATTGTGGCAGACATCTTGGATATGTCGATATGTCGGTCTCGTTTCAACTGGAACGACCCTAACATATCGCCTTCCTTTTCTCAAGCTTTGGTCGACCAAAGTTTTAGAAAAGGAAGTCCCTATTGAACGACACACTCATAAGTTAGAAAGAGCGAGGACTAAATGTCAAAATTTCCCCATATGATGACCAAATTGGTCTTATACAAGTATAGGGGATGAGCACTCTAGGTAGCTCATTGTGAATGATGCAATTCTAACCTAAATTAGGTTGTGATTTATTGCAATAAATCTTCATGGTAATAAGTTAAAATAAATTAAACAATACTAAATTTATTATTAGAACACACTTTCGGCTTAAAATATTGATGAGTTTACCCGGAAATTTAAAAAAATTAACACTGCCACATGTTCAACACCAGGTTATATTTGGGGATTTTAGTGGTTTTTATTGGTGACATCGGTAAAATTGGGCGCCTATTTTTGAAAATTTGTTCATCACGGTGGGTTTTATAACGAATTTTTACTAATTTAGTAAATTCCTAGTAGAAAAAACAATT
>JACDRQ010000506.1:0-39191 GCA_013841215.1 Hycleus cichorii
TTTTAATTTTAACTACATTTAATTATATTTTAATTATCTTACATTGATTTAAATTTGTTTTGTTTTGTTTGTTTGTTTGAATTTACAACAGAAAAAATTGTTGATTACAGTTATATTTATAATTAATTAAAACAAAATGGTGGTATTTAATTAATTAATTTTGTTGTTGCTGTAATTATTAATTACATACCAGGGTAAGTACCCGGATAATGCATCTGGGGTGGTGGTGGTGCATAACCTGGTTGTGTATACGCCTGTGGTTGGACATACTGTTGTGGTGGTATACCTGTATAACCTTAAAATTATTAAAAAATTCAATTGTTATTAATCTAGATGTTAGTAAGATTCTTTTGTTTTTTTCAAGTAACAAAAATTAATTTAAAGGGGGTAATTTTTGTGGGGCATCCAGTATTTTGTATACTTTTTTAAAGAATACAGAACTACGGTTATAAAGTTGGCTGTGACTTTATTTTTTAATTTACGGTCAATTTTGTGATTTAAATTTTGCGCACTTAAATGCTAATTTCCTATTGGCTATTTTACAGGCACGTTTACACAACACAAATTTTGTTTTGATCGTAGTCTACTATTTTTTTTTCAAACTCTCTAGATTTTAATTATACAAAATCTCATTGGTTTTAATTTAAAGGCGCCAAATTTGAAAATAACCAATAACTTAACAATACACTATTGAAAATAAAACATTTGATTCGAATATAAAGGCGCCAAATTTAAAAACAATCGACAACACTCTTGTTATGGTCACGTGACAATTTAACTGTAATACCAATTAAGGGCACAGAGTAGCTGTGACATTTTTAACCGGTAAAATGTGAATTTATAACTCGCGATTTCTCGCTCGTCCTTGGGACTACGACAACCGGACACAGATTTTTGAAAAGAGCATTTCTTATAGAATCCAACGATTTTTCCCGTTTTTCAAAATATTGATAGAAATTTGAATTATAGACAAAAATCTAGCAACATGTTTTTTTCGTATTTTTGTACAATTTTTCGTATTTTCTCTCATAACTTGGCCAATTTTGATTATTTTGCAAAAATTCTTGTACTATTAGTTAGGAAATGAAAAGTTGTTTTAAAATATTCAAGAAATTTCGCAATTCCGCCGTTAGTTTTCCGGAAAATTAAGAAAACGTGTGGGAGGACATATAAGAATTTGGGCACAGTTTTTATTTTACAGGATTGATCAACCCCTCATTCAAAAGCTGATACAAAAGCCGAGAGGAATGTGAATGCAGTTTTTTGAAATTTTGAAAATTGCCTGAGTTATTGCGGAAAAACCAACTGTTTTATCTGGTATTGTTTCCACTTATTAAGGCGGGGGAGTAGTTGTCTTCATTTTAACAGGCGAAAAAGTTTGTAACTTGCGATTTCTCGCCCGTCCTTGGGACTACGACAACCGGAAATAGATTTTTAAAAAGAGCATTTCTTATAGCCCCTAAGAGTTATTTCCGTTTTTCAAAATATTGATACAAATTTGAATTACAGACAAAAATCCAGCAACATGTTTTTTTCGTATTTTTGTACAATTTCTTATATTTTCTCTTATAACTTGACCAATTGTGATTATTTTGCAAAAATTCTTGTACCATTAGATAGCAAATAAAAAATACTTTTCAAATATTCAAGAAATTTTCCGATCCCACAATTAGTTTTCCGGAAAATTAAGAAAACTTCTGTACCCTACAACAGCTTTTCTCCTACAATTTTTAATTTACAGCACTGATCAACCCCTCATTCGAAAGCTGATACAAAGGCGGAGTACAAAATGACGCCCTTTTTTCGAAATTTTGAAAATTGCCTGAGTTATTGCGGAAAAACCAAGCGGTTTTTCTGCCATTGTTTCCACTTATTAAAATTGATTATTTTGCTTTAAAATACATATGGTTAGGTAGATAATTTTGCCCCCTGTCCGATTGATGCATTATTTTTGTAAAAAAATGTTGATTTCCCAAAGAAAATTGAGTGGAAATCCAGCGTTGTTATTTTACAAAGATTGCCGGCGTTACACGTAAACAGTGCGGGTTTGCCTAATCGAAAGTTTGTGTGATCATCGATACTCAATCCAAAGCGAGACACACAATTCGATTTGGCAACCATGCACTGTCAACCAGTATGGTAGATTTTCATTCCATTTTCTTCGAGAAATCAACACTTTTTACAAAAATAATCCATCAATCGGGAAGAGAACAAAATTATCTACCTAACCGTATGTATTTCAAAGCAAAATAATTAATTTTAATAGGTGAAAACAATAGCAGAAAAACCACATGGTTTTTCCGAGATAACTCAGGCAATTTTCAAAATTTCCAAAAAAGGGCTTAGCATTCCCCTCGGCTTTTGTATCAGTTTTCGAATGAGGGGTTGATCAATGCTGTAAAATAAAAACTGTGCCCAAATTCTTACATCTCCTCCCACAGGTTTTCTCAAATTTTCCGGAAAACTAACGGTGGAATCTGAAATTTTCTTAAAGACTTGAAAATAAATTTTCATTTCCTAACTAACAGTACAAGAAGTTTTGCAAAATAATCAAAATCGGCCAAGTTATAAGAGAAAATAAAAGAAATTGTACAAAAATTACGAAAAAAACATATTGTTAGATTTTCGTTTGTAATTCAAATTTCTATCAATATTTTGAAAAACGGAACTAACCCTTCGAGGCTGTAAGAAATGCTCTCTTCAAAAATCTATTTCCGGTTCTCGTAGTCCCAAGGACGAGCGAGAAATCGCGAGTTAGAAATTCACATTTTTACCGGTTAAAAATCGTAAAAGTTAGGGACTTTTATGCTGTTATGTTATCGTAAATCCTCCATTAAACGAGTGACCAAAGCCGGATTTACATCGAAAAAGTCACAAAAAAAAGACTGCGTCATTTTGGTGGTAAATTTAAATATTTATGGCTAATTTTCACATTAAATAGAAGATATTAAGCTCCCTAGATATTATATTTACGTTGTGTAAACTTGTCTGTAAAATAACCAATAGGAAGCTAATATTTAGGCGCGCAAATTTAAATCACTCCTACTGTAGAAATTGAATATAATTAGTATTATTTGAGTAATTCTGTAAATTTGTTAATTTTGGGACAAATTGGTAAACAAATTTAAGAGAGTTTTTGTTTTCCAGACAATTTTCCAAAGAAATTTAGCAAGTTTTTCAATAACAATAACAATACTAATATTGAAAAATCTACAGAATCTTCAAATAAACTGGAAAAAATCCTTTCTTACAAACAATTATTTTTGCTAAAGAAAGATACCGTAAAAATTTTCAAATACAAGAACTACTAATACGCTAAGTTGCGATTTTTCAATAGCAGTGATAGCTACTATTGCTATTAAGCTGTAATATAGGCAACCAACTATTAGTTTCTATTGCATACGAATAGTTGTTTGCCTATATTACACCAAAAATAGCAGTAATAGCAGTTACTACTATTGAAAAATCGCAATTCAGTCCCTATCATCATTATGGAAAGTTTGTTAGTAAAATTTTGAGTTTAAATTAAGTTGAAATTTTGACTTACCCATCGTTGCAGGTCCAGCAGTCAACATCAATTGTGGTTCATTAATCATCATTGGTTTGTGTGTCTCTTCAGCCGCTTCACTTTGACGTTGTGCATCGGATTGTTCTAATTTTTCAATTTTTGTCGTCAATTCTCTTGTTACTTGTATTAAATATGGCATTGCTAAATCAACAATACGATGTTTCCATGCTAATTCCAATATAACATCGGGACGTAACAGATCATAACACTATAATTAGTGGGAAAAAACAATTAAACTATTAAAAAATTTAACTTATATATCGGTTATTTCATCGAAATGTTCCCAGTTTTTATGATAATTGGGGGAAATATTCTAGGAATTTGTAGAGTAGGTCCTAGGGAAGATTTTAGTAAAATTTGAACCATGTAGCTCATCGGGAAATTAGTGAAAAATTGCTTTAATCTGCCAATATCACGCTTTTCACCCATCGAATAGGCACATGAAACCATCCACAGATACTTTTATGATAGTTTTCTTTCATTTCTCATCTTTGGATTGTGCAAAAACCGGATGTGAGAAAAATAATAAGCAATTGATGGTTATAGATAGTTATTCGTTCATTCATGATTGATCTCGGAAATTTTTTTTTGTTTTTCCAGGATCTAAAGATGAAAAACGAAAAAATCATCAGTTTTTCACCAATGGGGTCACAATACACTGTTAATCAAAAGACTACTGACTCATTTATGATCGACCTTGGGGAGCAAATTTGAGGTTTTCCGCGATTTAGGGGATGAAAAACGAATTAAAAAAAAATACTTTGAAGGATATTCTAGCCACTTTTGATCGTTATACGGTGAAAATTGCAACCTGCTCAAATCAAAGGAGCTTTTCCACCGATTCCCCAACGAAGGACAAAGTTCTAATTTTGAAAAGTCATCACAAAATCTAAACGGAGGATAAATCTCCCGGATTTCCCACGAACTAAAGATGAAAATATGGGAAAAACTACTTTGCAGGAATACTCTAACCATGTAACGATTTCCGAGAGTAAATTTCCCTATTTTTCCATAGACTGGGACTAAAAAACTATTCAAAGAATACTGTAGTCACCTCGGATTATGTTTTTATAGCAACTGCTCTTATTTGGCGAGCAATTTGTAAAATATAAGGATTTCTAGGGGAGAATTTGGAAATCATTTTAATAAAATTAGAACCTTGTAGCTTATTTGAAAGTTGATCTTTAAAAAAATGTTTATTTCTGACCAAGCAGCTCTCTTCAAAAACGACTTAAATGAGTTAGAATGACTCGAGGATACTCCCAAAATTGTTTTTTTTTGTTTCCCTCCACTTTATTCTGGAATAAATAAGTGTATTTTGCATTTATTTTAGAATACGATGGAGAAGAATGGAAAAAAAATATTGAAATCATCCTTGAGTCATTTTGAGTCACTAAACAACATACTAATATTACTTTTGAAAATCGCACAATTATTAGAAATACGTGTTTTTGACCAACTTCACCATGGGCTAAGCGCCCAAATTTTGCTAAAATAATCTCCACAGACCCTCCTTTAAATCCTTGAAATATTTTACAAATTACTCACCAAACAAAGGCAGTTGCCAAACGGTAAATTTACAGTTGATAAATGAAAATTTCGACACACTTAAAAACAACTTTCCCAGTGAGCTACAATTGGTGAGCAATTTGTAAAATATTTTAAGGATTTCTAGAAAGGCATCTGTAGATTATTTTAGCAAAATTTGAACCTTCTAGCTAATTTAAAAGTTGGTCAAAAATGATCATTTCTGACCTAGCAACTATCTGCAAAAACGAGTCAAATGAGTTAAAATGGCTTAAGGACCTTTTCAAAATTGTTTTTTTTTTCATTTCTCCATTTTATTCTGGACTTGACAGAATGCGATAGAGAAAAATGGAAAAACAATATATTGAGCATCCTTGAGTCATTTTACAAGCTTTTGAAAATCGCAACATTGTTAGAAACGCAAGTTTTTGACCAACTTCACGATGAGCTACAGCGCCCAAATTTTGCTAAAATAATCTCCACAGACCCTCCTCTAAATCCTTGAAATATTTTACAAATTACTCACCAAACAAAGGCAGTTGCAAACGGTAAATTTATAGTTGATAAGTGAAAATCTCGACACACTTAAAAACAACTTTCTAGCGATTTCCCAGTGAGCTACAAAGGTCAAATTTTGCAAAAAATTTCCGCAAGAACTGCCAAAATCAAAACTACCCACAAAATCAATAGAACTTCAATTTTACCTGACATAAACAGGCAGCAAAACAAAGTAGCTCTTTGCAAAAAACGAATGCCTTAAGAGTGCTTGCAAAATTGATTCTTTTTCATTTCTCTCCATTTTATTCTGGAATAGATAGGAGTATTTTGCATTTACTCTAGAATACGATGGAGGAAAATACTGAAGGCATCCTTGCGTCATTCTACATGCTTATATTTTGAAAACCGCAACACTATTAGAAAAATGTGTTTTTGACCAACTTCACGATGAGCTAGGGCGCCCAAATTTTGCTCAAATAATCTCCAAAGACCCTCCTATAAATCTTTGAAATACTTCACAAACTACTCGCCAAATAAAAGGAGTTACCACACGGTATGTGTATTATTGCTAGGTGAAAATATCGATTTCCCATTGAGCTATAGAGTTCAAATTTTGCAAAAATTCTCCACAAGCTATGCCAAAATCAAAACTACCCATAAAATCAATGAAACTTCAATTTTACATGACATAAACAGGCAGCAAAACAAAGTAGCTCTTTTCAAAAACGAATCAAATGAGTTAGAGGGTGCTTCCAAAACTATTTTTTTTTCTTTTCTTTCCATTTTATTCGGGAATAGATAGGAGTATTTTGCATTTACTCAAGAATACGATGGAGGAAAATACTGAAGGCATCCTTGCGTCATTCTACATGATTATATTTTGAAAACCGCAATACTATTAGAAAAAAATGTTTTTGACCAACTTCACGATGAGCTAGGGCACCCAAATAATCTTTAAAGGCCCTCCTATGAATCCTTGCAATATTTCACAAACTACTCGCCAAATAAAAGGAGTTACCACACGGTATGTGTATTATTGCTATGTGAAAATAGCGATTTCCCATTGAGCTATAAAGTTCAAATTTTGCCAAAAATTTCCCCAAGAGCTGCCAAAACCAAAACTACCCATAAAATCAATAAAACTTCAATTTTACATGACATAAACTGGCAGCAAAACGAAGTAGCTCTTTTTAAAAACGAATCAAATGAGTTTGAATGCCTTAAGAATGCTTGCAAAATTGATTCTTTTTCATTTCTCTCCATTTGATTCTGGAATAGATAGGAGTATTTTGTATTTACTCTAGAATACGATGGAGGAAAATACTGAGGGCATCCTTGCGTCATTCTACATGCTTATATTTTGAAAACCGCAATACTATTAGAAAAATGTGTTTTTGACCAACTTCACGATGAGCTAGGGCGCCCAAATTTTGCTCAAAAAATGTCCAACGACCCTCCTATAAATCCTTGAAATACTTCACAAACTACTCGCCAAATAAAAGGAGTTACCACACGGTATGTGTATAATTGCTAGGTCAAAATAGCGATTTCCGCTTGCTCTATAAAGTTCAAATTTTGCAAAAATTCTCCCCAAGCTATGCCAAAATCAAAACTACCCATAAAATCAATAAAACTTCAATGTTACATGACATAAACAGGCAGCAAAACAAAGTAGCTCTTTTTAAAAACGAATCAAATGAGTTTGAATACCCTAAGAATGCTTGCAAAATTCATTTCTCTCCATTTTATTCTGGAATAGATAGGAGTATTCTACATTTACTCTAGAATACGATGGAGGAAAATACTGAGGGCATCCTTGCGTCATTCTACATGCTTATATTTTGAAAACCGCAATACTATTAGAAAAATGTGTTTTTGACCAACTTCACGATGAGCTAGGGCGCCCAAATTTTGCTCAAATCATCCCCAAAGACCCTCCTATAAATCCTTGAAATACTTCACAAAGTACTCGTTAAATAAAAGGAGTTGAGCTATAAAGTTCAAATTTTGCAAAAATTCTCCCCAGGCTATGCCAAAATCAAAACTATGCATAAAATCAATAAAACTTCAAACTTACCTGATATAAACAGGCAGCAAAACAATCATAAGCCTTTCTATCCAAAAACCATGCCAATAATTCCTCAGCTAATTCTTGATTACGTGATTCAGCTGTATATTCCATAGCATCACGAAATAGACGATCTTTCTTACATAATTCAACACTCTGTTTCCAACGATTATTGCCTTTATATAAATAAGCAGCAATACGACGAAATTCAGTTAATTCATGCTTCTCTAATTGTTGTGCCAAACCGATATTATCGAAATTATCAAAAGCATCAATTGATGTACGTAAACCTTGGAAATCCTCCTCTTCAATCAATAATGAATTTAATGCCTCATTTATTGCTTTATTATTTAAATTCTGTACGGAACGTAAATAGGATTTAACTAATTGTAAATGGCCGGTTTTTGTAAAGAAAGCAACAGCCCTTGTATGGTCCATACGTGGGGCTAATACCAATAATAAATCGTTCAACAATAACGGTTTGTAGTCTAAATAGAATTGGATAGCTTTATAATAAAGTTCAATATTTGCCACTTTTGTTATGATGTCTTTAAAATGACCCTCACGCCATGCTTCAGTCGGATGTGCCATCATAGCCAAAACGGCATTATCGTACTCTTCGTATTTATCGTATAGGAAAACTAATTCCGCCCACAAATGGGCTTGTTCAGCTGCCCTTAATACTTTAGGGATGTTAACCCGTGACCAAAACAATTCTAAATGTTCGCGCATCTTTGCCGGCTTATATTTCGAATACAATATGGCTAATTCGGTAAACATACCCATATGGGCACGTTCCAAACCCAAAGCGGCTTCTAATAACGAAATTAACTCTTCAAAATAGCCACGATCTTGATAATAATTGATGAGATCTTGTAATTCATCAGCATGTACAACAATATGCATACCGCACATTTGGGCTAAACGAAACTCCTCAGCATCGACACAAGCAAAACAAACTTCCTTCCAAGTACGGGTACTGTTAGCTTTACGGGCACTATCAACAGCACCTTGGAACTCTTTCAAATGGACTAAAGTGATGGCCAAACGGGCAAAATTCGATACGTTATTGTACAATAATTTGGCAGCATCGTACATTTTATCATCAAAACAACGATCACCGATTTTCTGGATATCAGCATGATTTGGGCCGCTTATAAACTCTTCTAAATCGGCTAAACGGCCAGTTTTGGCATAGGAATAGATCAATTCGGATTCAATGTAACTTTCACGGGCTTTCTTTCGTGCCATTTGTAAATAACGAACTAGATCTTCCCAAGAATTATTCTTGGAAGCGGTTTCAACAACTGCCATATAAGCAGAAGGATCATCAGCTTTTATATAAGAATCAATAGCTTCTTTAACTAAGCCTTGATTCAATTGGGCTTTGGCTAATTGACTCCATACGGATGGTTCGTTACAACGTTCGGCAAATTCATAGGCACGATCTAAATTATTGACGTGTTCGATTAGTACTTGTATAGCTGATGTGTTAACATCGAATTTTTTGAATATAGCGAAAGCTTCTTCGTATAGATGATTATTTATGGCTATATTGGCTATATCGGGGGCATCGTAATTGTCTAAACGGTTTATATAATCCATAACGCGTGAGGCGTCGGCTTTAATTGCTGTAAGAATTATTTAAAAAATGTATAATTAAGGTGCTAAAGTTAGGGTACTAAAGTTAGAGTGCTAAAATTAGAGTGCCAAAGTCAGATTGTTAAAGTTAGGGTGCCAAAATTAGAGTGTCAACATTATTAAAGTTGGAGTGCTAAAAGATGTGGTCTAGATTCCTAGACCACATTTTCAAAATATTCAAGTCTTAGGACTATAATTTAGCCCCTAAATTGTCACTTTTCGACGGTTAATTAGCCAAATTTTCCAGTTTAGAGCACATTTTGAATCATTTTTATTCTAAAATCATCAATTTTCTGGCTAATTCTATCGTTAGAACTTGAGAAATTTATACAATTTAGACACTTTAGTACTTTTTTGGATTTTTTTTTGATTTTAATTCAAAATTTTATAAATTTAAGATTTTGAAAGCATATTTGTACAAATTTTTGAATGAAAAATTCAATATTCAATCATATTTTTCTACTTTTAGATCACATTTTAAACTATTTTTATTCAATGTTATAACTAATTCTATCGTTAGAACCAAACTAATGATACAATTAAGGTACTTTAGCCCTTTTCAAGGGATTTTGTTGGCTTTAATTTAAAAATTTTCGCGTTATTTAACTACAATTAACAAATGTTTTGAATAAAAAAATTCAATATTGTCACACTTACAATGTATTTGCATCTAAAAATCCTCTTTTTGGGCTTAATTTAAGACTTTGAATATTAATTTTGAAAACAATTGCGAAATAAGACTATAATTTAGCTCCCGAATTGTTGCTTTTTGTTGGTTTATTAGTCGAATTTTAATTTTCAATCCACATTTTAAGCAATTTTCATTAAAAATCATCAATTTTATAACCAATTCCATCACGAGAACCAAAGAAAATTGTATATTTTTGCAACTTTAGTCCTTTTAAAGCGATCTTTTTGAGTTCAGTTTACATTTTTAACGTTAATTTGCCACAAGAAACCAATTTTTGAATGAAAAATTCAAATTTTTATCATATTTTTAAGGCATTTTCAAAATTAAGTCTTCGTCGGATTTAATTTTAGATTGTTAGTGCTAATTTTGAGGTGCTTTAAGACTTTTTTTATTGATTTTTTGCTGCAAACTTAAAACTTTAAAGCAATTTTGCTTAAAATTAAGATTGTTTAAGCAAATTTTTGGATCAAAATTTTAATGTTTTGTTATATTTTACGTATTTATTGAGTTTAATTTTCAATTTTTGGTACCAATTTTGAAAAAATTTCTAAAGCTTTAAGACAATTTTGTAATCTCTCAATAATTTGACCTCTAAGTGGTTGATTTTTGTTGGTTAGTAAGTCAAATTCGCAATTTTTGAACCACAAAATATGATACAACTCAAGTACTTTAGGCTTTTTTTGAAATTTTAGACAAATTTTGAAACAATTTTGAGCATGTCGCAGGCATTTTTGGTCTAAAAGAAAAATTTTATTACAAAACCATCGAAAAAGCATTATTTTAGTACATTTTTCTACCACAAATTTCGATTTCAGTTCGCTTTCTCTCTCCAAATTTTCCATTTTTTAATAAATTTCCAAATATATTTTAAATTTTTCAAATATTTTGGCACTAGACAAAATCAAATTTCAAACTAAATTGTCAAAATTTAAAGGCACTGTCCAATAGTACCAACAATTTTCCAAAAACATTAAGAAACTGTTAACTTTTTGTTGGTATTGGGGTTGAATTAGGGGATTTTAAGGCACATTTTCGATAGAAATCCAAGCATTTTGTGATCTAGAGCTTCAATTTTCAACAAATTTTAGCACAAAGTCATTTAAAAATTGGTTGTTCTAGTCAAATTTCCGAATTTCAGGCTCGGTTTTAGTTCGTTTTCTAGTTAAATTCTCAATTTTTGAAAAAGTATCTAAGCAAGTTTTCAATTGGTGCTAAATTAATTGAACAAATTTGAAGGCAAACTATCAAAATTTAAGGGCATTGTTGGTTTTTGGGGATAAATTTGTTAGATTTTTAGATCAAATTACCGAATTTTAGTTCAAAGTTTGAAACATTTCTTCCAAAAAATAAAGAAACTGGTAGCTTTCGTTAGTAATGGGGTTAAACTAATAGATTTTAAGACAAATTTTAACACATTTTCGATAGAAATTGAAGCATTTTGTGGTCTAGAAATTCGATGTTTAACAAAATTTAGCACAAAGTCGTTAACAAATTGGTCGTTTTAGTCAATTTTTCAAATTTAAGGCCAGATTTTAGTTCATTTTCAAGTCAAATTCCCAATTTTTGAAAAAGTATCTAAAGAAGTTTTCAATAGGTACTAAATTGTTCATATTTCAGCCTGAATTCGACTAAAAAATGATGAAAAAGATCAAATTTGAAGGTCAACTATCAAAATTTAAGGGCATTGTTGGTTTTTGGGATAAATTTGTTGGATTTGGGGTTAAATTAACAGCTTTTAAGACAAATTTTAACACATTTTTGATAGAAATTCAAGTACTTTGTGTTCTACAACTTCGATTTTTTTAAAACTTCATTAAGAAGTCGTTAAAAAATTGGTTGTTTAATCAATTTTCCGAATTTAAGGGTCGACTCTAGTTCATTTCCATGTCAAATTCTCAATTTTTGGAAAAGTTTTCAATTCGAATTTGGCACCAACAATAAGTTGTTCATATTACAGTCTTAATTCAATTGCAAAATCATGAAAAAGATCAAATTTGGGGGCAAATCATCAAAATTTAAGGGCACAATTGGTTTTTTGTGCTAAATTTGTTGGATTTTTTGAACAAATTAACGAATTTTAGTTCAAACTTATTTAAATTCAAGCATTTTCCAGTAATTTTCTAACAAGCACTTGTAACTGAATCAATTTTCCAAAAACACTAAATAAAGTAGCTTTTTGGCGGTATTGGCGTTAAATTATAGAATTTTAAGACAAATTTTGGCACATTTTCAATAGAAGTTCAAGCATTTTTGGTCTAGAATTTCGATTTTTAGCAAATTTCAGCACAAAATTGTTAAAAAATAGGTTGTTTGAGTCACTTTTCCGAAGTTCAGGCTCGCTTTTAGTCCATTTTCAAATCAAATTCTCAATTTTTGGAAAAGTACCTAAGCAAGTTTTCAATGCAAACGTTTTGGCACTAAATTGTTCATATGAAAAAGATCAAATTTAAAGGCAAATTACCAAAAATTTAAAGGAATTGTTGATTTTTGGGCTAAATTTGTTGGCTTTTTAGACCAAACCAAGGAATTTCAGTTCAAACTGTCGTCTTTAAATGCGAGCATTTTCCAAGCACTTGTAATTGAATGAATTTTCCAAAAACACTAAATAAAGTGACTTTTTGACCGAATAGGGGTTGAATTAAGACAAATTTAGTAGATTTTCAATGGAAGTTCAAGCATTTTGTGGTCTAGAAACTCGATGTTTAACAAAATTTAACACAAAGTCGTTAACAAATTGGTCGTTTTAGTCAATTTTCCAAATTTAAGGCCAGATTTTAATTCATTTTCAAGTCAAATTCCCAATTTTTGAAATAGTATCTAAAAAAGTGTTCAATAGGTACTAAATTGTTCATATTTCAGTCTGAATTCGACTACAAAATGATGAAAAAGATCAAATTTGAAGGTCAACTATCAAAATTTAAGGGCATTGTTGGTTTTTGGGATAAATTTGTTGGATTTGGGGTTAAATTCACAGCTTTTAAGACAAATTTTAACACATTTTTGATAGAAATTCAAGTACTTTGTGTTCTAGAACTTCGGTTTTTTAAAAACTTCATTAAGAAGTCCTTAAAAAATTGGTTGTTTAATCAATTTTCCGAATTTAAGTGTCGACTCTAGTTCATTTCCATGTCAAATTCTCAATTTTTGGAAAAGTTATCAATTCGAACAATAAGTTGTTCATATTTCAGCCTTAATTCAATTACAAAATCATGAAAAAGATCAAATTTGGGGGCAAATCATCAAAATTTAAGGGCACAATTGGTTTTTTGTGCTAAATTTGTTGGATTTTTTGAACAAATTAACGAATTTTAGTTCAAACTCATTTAAATTCGAGCATTTTCCAGTAATTTCCTAACAAGCACTTGTGACTGAATAAATTTTCCAAAAACACCAAATAAAGTAGCTTTTGGCATTAAATTATAGGATTTTAAGACAAATTTTAGCACATTTTTTGGTCTAGAATTTTGATTTAGAGCAAATTTTGGCACAAAATTGTTAAAAAATAGGTTGCTTTAGTCACTTTTCCGAAATTCAGGCTCGCTTTTAGTCCATTTTCAAATCAAATTGTCAATTTTTGGAAAAGTATCTAAGCAAGTTTTCAATGCGAACGTTTTGGCACTAAATTGTTCATATGAAAAAGATCAAATTTGAAGGCAAATTACCAAAAATTTAACGGAATAGGGGTGAATTAAGACAAATTTAGCACATTTTCTATAGAAATTCAAGCATTTTGTGGTCTACAACCTCGTTTTCTATCAAATTTTAGCACAAAAACGGTTATTTTACTTCAACTAAACAAAATTTTCGTACTCACCAGTCAAGATAAGCAAATTCTGTAGATTACGATGATCAGAAAACACGGAATTATCCAAAACAATCTTCTCCAACAATTCAATCAATTCATTCGGCAAATCGGCCGTCATAAACGCTTTAACAGTAACCGAAATATCTTCGGGATCTTGAGTTTCACTCAATGCCGTTTGTACAACTTGATCGATCAATTGCCGTCTATACGGATTCGATTCTTGTAGAACTTCCGCCCACAATTCCGGATCACGACGACGTACCAAATAACGCGCTTCAGATTTAAACAACGAATTCTCATTACAAACCGCTATCAATTCACGATCGCATTGACCACGTTCGTAGGCGACACAAGCCAGATGTGGATCGCGTTTCTCACAATAACGACCAACAACACGCGAATCATACCATTGGTTCTCTTTCAAGAAACGTTCAGCATTATTGTTGGAGTCAATGTAGATTTTCGCTAGGGCATTATGGGTGGCCGGTTCAACACAACCCTCGTGCACTCGACTTTCCAACCAGGGTAGTAATAGTTTCAAACGATTACGTTTTTCAACCTCTTCGACTAGTTCATCGGTGGAAAATTGGCCTCTTACGACCAAAATTAAATTCTTTATTATATCCTCAGAACAATCGACATCTAATAAACCACCGACTACAACAGGTAATCGGCTGGGATTGACTTTTTGTACATAAATTTCGATATATTTCTGTAATGAATTTCGATATAGATACAAGACAAGATCGTGTACGAAATCGAAACGATCACAGACGATAATTAGTGGTAGTTGATCGGTTAATTTGGCTTCTTTGAGGAAGTTTTTAACACTCTCTGGGTTATAACAGTTGGATTCACGACAGATACGTTCGACTTCTTTAATTTGGCCGGTCTTACAAGCCGCTTGAATATATTTGAAATGAACATCCGGATCTTGAGAGAAATTCACAATGGAGCCCAAAAAATAAAATAAACCCTCGTAACTTTTGAAACTTTCAAATAGATCAATTAGGGCTTTTGTTGTTAATTGTTCATGGTATTTGGTGGCTATTTGTACGCAAATTTGTAAATTTTGTCGTATATTCGATTGTAACATCGCTTTTAAACATTCTAAACTATCTTCAACGCTTAATGTACCGAAATAATTCACTAACCAATCCATTGGTAATAAATGTGTATGTACAACAGCACGTTTTATATCGTACAAATCGGTATAATGTTCTAAAGCACGTTGTAATAGACCGGCTTTTTCGCATAATTGTGCAATATGGGCACGATCATAATGTGTAAACATATTATTGCCCAATATAGCATCGGCTACTTGAGGGGCCGACATTAAATTCATCTCTAATAAACGTGTCTGTAGATGTCCCTCATTTTGGCGATTATTCTTCAATGCATCCAACAAGAACGCTGTACACTGTTGGATCATATTCTGTTCCATAAAAATATCAACAATCTGATTGATATCGGCCAAGGGTTCATCATCGGCAACCAACATACCGGCAAATGCCGCCCCTTGATCGGGATTCGTACGCATTACTTGTCGCAATAGATAGACGTAATCGGGTTGATAGTTGACTTTTTTTGCGTAGAGGACGATTTTTTGAAATTGACCGGTTTCGGCAAATGATTGTATAACTTTAGCTGGTACATTAGCACGTAAATATACACTTAATGCTAATGTTGAATCGGCTTGTTTAACTAAATCACCTAATTCTTCCGAACATTCTAATTTATCTTCTTTTAACCATTTTTCTAATAATTGTTTACGTCCTTGTAATAGTACCGGTTTACATAATTCCAATGATTCGTATCTGGAAATTATTGAAATTCGACAAATTTAAAAGATTTGTCGATTCAATATCCAAAATATTATTTTTTTAAGAAAAACATAAAAAATTATATCGAAATATACAAAAAAATATACCCCTAAACTACCTGCTATAGCTAAAGTTTGTTGGAGAATTTTCTAAAATCAGGAACCCCGATTATTTCACCTTAAAGTACTCTTTCTAATGTCGCTATATTCGTTTATATCGGTTGGAAAACAAGGGAGAAATCGTCGATTGAATTTCAGTTTTTTAAGAATCGATTTCTAATTGGTTTTTCAATAGATTTCGATGGTTCAAATGGTTTTAGAAAGAGTCTAGAACAATGTTTTCCATCTTGGAAAATTCTAATTGACTTTTGAATCATACAGGAAAATTTATGGGCATTTCTTGTTGTAATTTGCTAAAATTTTGTAAATTGTTCTCCATAACTTGGTCAATTTTGTTTATTTTACAATAATTTAGAGGAAATTTAAGGGTCTCTCTAATTTTCCGGGGCTGATTTTCCGAAAAATCTTCAAAAATAGGACAAGTTTACACTTTCTGTTGTTCTATTCAGTTGATTCTGCGGTTTTTCTTTCCAATAAAACTACGAATTTTTCCGAAATACGAACAATTCTATCGGAAAATTGCTTAAAAATTGGGAAAATCCTTTCAATCTGCTATAGACTGTGTGAAAATTATTATAAAATAGATAAAATTGGCCAATTATTGGGGAAAAATATAAACCATATTGGATCCAGTATTTCATCTGTTTGGAAAATTTCAGTTGACTTTTGAATTGTAACGGAAAATTTTGAATATTTTCCCTAGTACTTTTCGCAATTTTGTTTATTTTGTAATCAAACTAGATTCTGATAGCAAATTCGAAGAGTTTTCCAAATTCCGCTAGGATAAGGTTTGTCGGAAAATTCATTAAAAAGTGGAATTTTTACTAACGATTTCCCTTTTATTTTCGATTCTAAAATCAAGTTGAAAATGGCATTTCAGGCTGTAATAAATGAGATTTTCTTTTTGGAAAATTCGTGAAAATTATGAGTTATAAATGAAAATCTAGAAGTCCGTTTTTCTTATATTTTCCCCTATAACTTTAACTATGCAATTAGTATGGAATCTTATGGAAAGCATATTGAAAGAGTTTTCCAAAGACTTGTTAATTTTCCGGAAAATAGGTTTAAGAATTAGTCAGCGATTTTTCCTTTAAATTTCACTCTAAAACCAAGAATTACTTGCTAGAAAGAGAATTTCAAACAACAGAGCATGACGTTTTCCGTTTTGGAAAATCTGATGGAAATTTCGAGTTATTGATGAAAATCTAGAAGCATGAAATTTTATTATTTTCCCCATAACTCAACTTGAATCTCATGAATATGGGGTATAAATGATAGAAATTCAAAAATGCAAGAAATTTTCCATTAATTTTCCGGGAAATTAAGAAAAACATTGTCTTATACAATCCTAAATTGAAAAAATTAGAAGTCGCATTTAATTTAAAGTTTAGACGTAAGAAAATATCAAGAAAATTCGAAAGTTAGAAGAAAATTTCAAGAAAATTCTAAGGAAATCAATTTTCACGTATTAACAATAATTTCATATTCTTGTTTTTCAGTTTACAGAAGATTTCATGTTTTCCAATAACATAATTGTTCATCTTACTAGTTATAAAAGATTAATTCGAACATTTTCCACTTTTCTATAAATTTTCCGGAAAATCGACAATTTTATTAGAAAATATGTTACAAATTTGGAAAACACTTTAAATTTCTTTTAAAAATTTACAATTTCATTGTAAAATCCGCAATATTGTGCAAATTATAAGCGGAAAATTGAGAAAATTATAAGAAATTATAACACAAAAACGTGCTTCCAGATTTTCCTCTATAACTCAAAAATTAATTAAAATTTTCCAAAAAGGAGAACATCATTCCATACTCCTTGAAACACTCTTTCTAAAACCGTTTGAATAGTGGTAATCCATTGAAAAACCAATAAGAAATAGATTATCAAAATCCTGAAAGTCAATCAAAGGTTTCTCCCTTAATTTTCAATGTATTGAAATGACTCAAACTCTATTAGAAAGAGCATTTCAAGATGTATTTGATCACATATTTTACTTGTAAAAATTCTTATGCAATATTGAGCTATAAAAAGGACTCTTAAAGCATACTTTTTCCCAATTTTGGCACATGTTTTCATATTTTTCCTTATAAATATTGTCAATTTTCGAATATCTACTACTGAAAACCGCAATAACACTACAATTTGTTCTTTAAATTAAAAAAAAAAAATTGGGAAAACCAACAATTCTATTGAAAGTATTTGTAAATTTGGAAAACGCTTTAGATTTTTCATCAAAATCTATAATTTCATTACAAAAACGATAATTTTGTCCAAGTTATGAGGAAAAATGAGAAAATTATCCCCACGTTTTCCTCTGTAACTCAAAACTCAATTAAAATTTTCCAAAAGGGAAATCTTCAATCCACGTTTATTGAAATGCTCTTTCTAACACCGTTTCAATCGTTAAAATCCGTTAAAAAACCAATAATAAATAAATTATTAATGCTCTGAAATTCAATCAATGATTTCTCCCTTATTTTTCAATGTACTGCAACAACTCAAACTCTATTAGAAGGTGTACATAAACAGATTTTTAATTTGGAAAAATTCGTATAGAATACTGGATTACAAGAGCAACCCATGAAGCATATTTTTTCTTATAAAAATTGGCATTTTTATAATATCTGCTATTCAAATTGCAAAAAGAAACAAATTAGAAGAGAATTTAGGAAAAACTTCTATTAGAAAATGTCTTGCAGACTTGGA
This sequence comes from Hycleus cichorii, assembly GCA_013841215.1. Lineage (NCBI taxonomy): Eukaryota > Metazoa > Arthropoda > Insecta > Coleoptera > Meloidae > Hycleus > Hycleus cichorii. The sequence goes on from JACDRQ010000506.1 coordinate 18,457, forward strand.
AAACGCTTTAAATTTTCTATCAAAATCTATAATTTCATTACAGACAATAATTTTGTCCAAATTCTGAGAAAAAATTGAAAAAATAAGAGATTATAGCTCAAAAATCAATTAAAATTTTCCAAAACGGAAAACATCAATCCATAACCTTTAAAATACTCTTTCTAATGCCGTTCGAATCGGGAAAATCCTTCGAAAAACTAANAAAACATCAATCCATGTTTACTGAAATGCTCTTTCCGACACCGTTTCAATCGTTAAAATCCGTTATAAAACCAATAAGAAATAGATTATTAATGTTCCGAAATTCAATCAATGATTTCTCCCTTATTTTTCAATGTACTGCAACGACTCAAACTCTATTAGAAAGTGTACATAAACAGATTTTTAATTTGGAAAAATTCATATAGAATACTGGATTACAAGAGCAACCCATGAAGCATATTTTTTCTTATAAATAATGGCATTTTTATAATATCTACTATCCAAATTGCAAAAAAAAACAAATTAGAAGAGAATTTAGGAAAAACTAACACTCCTATTAGAAAATATCTTGCAGACTTGGAAAACGCTTTAAATTTTCTATCAAAATCTATAATTTCATCGTCGACAATAATTTGTCCAAATTCTGAGGAAAAATTGAAAAAATAAGAGATTATAGCTCAAAAATCAATTAAAATTTTCCAAAACGGAAAACATCAATCCATAACCTTTAAAATACTCTTTCTAATGCCGTTCGAATCGGGAAAATCCTTCGAAAAACTAATGAGAAATACATTCCTAAAATCTCGGAATTCAATCAACGATTTCTCCCTTATTTTTCAATGCTTGGAAACGATTCCAACTCTATTAGAAAGAGCAATCAAGGTGTATTTGGACAGATTTTTGATTTGAGAAAATTCGTATACAATACTGGATAACAACAGGAGATCTTCGAGTATGTTTTTTCAATATTTCTACATATATTTTTATATTATTTCTCAAAAATTCGAACAATTTTCGAATATTAACAATAAAATTGATTGAATAAACTTACCTATTAAGTTGTCCCTGATCTAATAATATACCAAAATATTGTAATAATGGACTATTTTGTCCTGGTTGTGTTGGTACTTGTTGAAACATTTGTATAGTTTGTGGTGTTCTTAATATACCTTTTGGTGCATTTGCTGCAACTTTTGCCGCTTCAGCATATTGTCCATTTGTAAATAATAATTGAAATTTATTAACAAATAATTCTTCAGCACCACCTAAATTATTACGTATTGCAATACGTAATGCTAAATCAGGATTATGTAATATTTGATTAACATAACGTATTATACTATCTTCATCAACTGATACACTTAATACTTGTCCACGACGATTAACACCAATTATACCACCAGTTGTTTCATGTGGTGCTGTTACAAATATTGTTTCACTTGATATACGATTCATATAAATACATATACCACTTTCTATATCATACATATGTATATAACCATATTTTGTTATCAAATAGATAACATCATATTTTGTTGATACTTGCATTGCTACAGGGAAATCATTTTGTGCTTCTGGTGGAAAGAATACATCAACGGTTTTTTTTGGAAATGGTTGATTACCAACTGGACTTTGACCAACTTCAATTATATGCAATTTACCACCTTGTACTGTACGTACAGCAAAACAAAATAATGTTGATGGTTCTGGATTACCATCCATTTTAAATGTTGCAAATGATGCTGCATGTCCTTCTATTGGTTGGGAACATTTACGTTCAACTGAATATAATTGCATTGCACCAACAACACGTGATTGTTGTGCACTTATACCAACTAATAATAACCAATTTTGTTTTGGATCTGTACGGTAATTGATAATTTGGCAACCGTTCAATGAGGAATGCCTATATCACAAAATAAAAAAAAAAATACAAACTAATTAAAGAAATTAAACATTTTCTTTGTTTCAAATCAACTTTATAGACTGGAAATTCAAACGTACACGCCCTACTTAATCTGAAGAATAGCCAATTTGAAGGATAATCAAATGAAACTATCGCAATTTTTGTAATTTATTTGGTTTTTTTATAAGTAGAAAAATAATCAAGGAAGAGTTAAAAATGTTATATTAAACTAAATCCTGTGTCTATTATTGAAATTTCACTACAAAAGTTCAAAATATGTGGGAAAATACTAGCATTAAAGCCAAACAATTGAAATTTTAAGACTATAAGTGTTAAAACTAATTGCAAGTGTAAGGTGTTAAGTGTTAACACTTAAGTATAAGGTGTTAGGTGTTGACACTTAAGTATAAGGTGTTAATTTAAGCTGTTATATCTATAGTTAAGCTCAATTAAGTCAAAATTAAAAAACAATGTAATTTTAGACTAAATCCTATGTTTATTATTTAAATTTCACTACCAAAGTGAAAAAATATTAGCATTGAAGCCAAAAAATTGAAATTGAAAAATTGGAAGTGTTAACACTTTAGTGTACGGTGTTAAGTGTGTACACTTAAGTATAAGGTGTTAAGTGGGTACATTGAAGTATAACGTGTTGTGTTAACACTTAACACCTTAGGCTTAAGTGTTAACACTTAAGTGTAAGGTGTTAGTTTAAGCTGCTGTATCTATACTGAAGCTCAATTAAGTCAAAATCAAAAAAACCTTGGAGAAAAACAATCAATCAAGAGTTAAAACACCGTACACTTAAGTGTTAACACTTCCAATTTTTCAATTTCAATTTATTGGCTTAAATGCTAATATTTTTTCATATATTTTGAACTTTGGTAGTGAAATTTTAATAATAAACACGGGATTTAGTCTAAAATTACATTGTTTTTTAATTTTGACTTAATTGAACTTTTGTATACAGAGTGAGCCAAGTGGTTGGCCTATTAGACATTTAAAGAGTTCTAATTGATGAAAGTTTCTGAAATTTGGTATGCACCCGTTTTTCCACCTGAACTACATCTGGAAAATATTTTCGTTGTTCTATCAACCCCCGGTGTANCTCTTTAAATGTCTAATAGGCCAACCACTTGGCTCACTCTGTAGATATAACAGCTTAAATTAACACCTAACACCTTAGACTTAAGTGTTAACACTTTACACCTTACACTTAAGTGTACGGAGTTAAGTGTTAACACATAAGTGTAAGGTGTTAAGCGTTAACACTTAAGTGTAAGGTGTTAGTTTAAGCTGTTATATCTATACTTAAGCTCAATTAAGTCAAAATCAAAAAAAAAACAATGGAGAAAAACAATCAATCAAGAGTTAAAAATGTAATTTTAAACTAAATACTGTATTCACTTTACTAGTTATGTTCAAATTATATGAAAAAAAATACTAGAATTAAAGCCAAAAAATTAAAATTTTCATTCTATAAGTGTTAAATAGTCTACATAAGCTATAAATGTTAAGTGTAAAGTGTTAGTTTATACTTAAGTGTTATATTTATACTTAAGCTCAATCAAGTGAAATTTAAGTGATTTATTTTCGAAATTTTGCCAATATACCGCGTGTTTCACTTAAATGTTTCTAAGTCTAATGGAAACACCTATTTTTATTTGATGAGCTCATCTGGAAATTAGTTAAAAAAATGCGCTCATTTTAGAAAAGGCTGTGATTTTTTTTTAATCGAAATAAACACTACTCCAAATAACTCTGGAAAAAAAACACGAAGTATTCCCAACTTCTCGATAAGCTACATGACTCAAATGTTGCTCAAATGATCCCCTAAGGTTTCCCTATAAATCCGTAAAATATTTTCCAAATTAGTCATCAAATACTACTGTTGCTATAAAAGCTAGGAACATTTAAGTGAAACACATAGTGTGGTTTATACTCAAAATTTAAAAAAAAAAAAAAACAAATTTAAAGTCAGAAATTTCTGATATTAGTGAATTAAAAATGAGAGACTTAATTTGAGCTGTCGTAACTATACTTAAGCTCGATTAAATAAGACTCAAGTAATTTCGAAATTATTTATGTTCAGAATTTAAAATAAAAGCACTAAAATTGAAGTGCAAAAACTGAAATTTTTGGTTCTAAAGTGTTAAATGTGAATGGCTTAATTTCAGCTGTTATTTCTATACTGAAGCTTAATTAAGTGAGGTTTAAGTGACTTATTTTCAAAATTATTGAATCATTAATGTTTTAGAAAATCCAACAGGAAAACACTGAAATTGAAGTGAAGAAACTGAAATTTTGAGTTCTAAAGTGTTAAATATTGATCACTTAATTTAAACTACTTTATATATACTTAAGCTTGATTAACAATAAATAAGCTTTAAGTAATTCATTTTAGAAATTTTGCTATTAAATCGTTCATAATCAAAAATTACTAAAATTGAAGACAAAAAACTGAAATTTTGAGTGTTAAAATGCCAAATATGAAAGATCTAATTTAGGCTACTCTATCTACACTTAAGCTTGATTGAAGTGCTATTAAATTATGTTCAAAATTTAAAAAAAAAACTCCAATTGAGCTCAAAAAACTAAAATTTTGGGTGCTAAAAATGAGACTTAATTTAAGCTACTCTATCTATACTTAAGCTCGATTAAGTAACTTTGAAGTTATTTATTTATTTTCGAAATTTGGCTCGTAGTCATATTTTGAGTTGTCTTTTTCATTTTTAAGTATAAATTTTCAAATTTTTTCTCCAAATCTACACCTTTTAAGAACTTCAAACTGGAATTACTTTATCGAAATTTTGATAATCAAAATTTTGATTTTTGAAAATAGTCAAGTGCCTAAATCTCATCCATTTTGAGTATTCAATATCAGGATGCTTTTAAAAAAATAAATAAGAAAATTGATAGAATCTCCTCCAATTAGAAGAAACTTGTCAAATTTGGGCTACAATTCAAATATTTGGACTGATATTCAACAATTTTACTCAAAATAGACCTCAAATTGAGACCAGAAGTTGAAAGTTTATCTGTTAGGTCTAAAAATAGCCAAATTAATCCAAAAATTTGGACCATAAGTCCAGAAATTGTACTTGAAAACGACTAGAATTGAATGAATTTACTATTTCTGATTAGTTAATAGTTGAATTTAGCAAAATTTTAGTAAAAACTACCATGAAAGTCTAAAATTAAGTCTAAAAAAACAACAAAAAAATGACAAAATTTTCTGCTTTTTGACTATCTTAGAACGAAATTGATACGAAATTGGTTTAAAATATAACAAAACTTGGACAAAAAAACAAAAATTCGTTCCAAAAAAAGACTACAATAGTCCAAATTTCTTCCATTTGATGAACAAATAGGTAAATTGTGACTCAAAATAGACTACAAATATCTAACTTATCGTTTTATCAAAACATTTTAAAGCGAAATTTACTAAAAAATTGATAACGTCAACTAAAAAATCTCGTTTAAAGATTTCAAAATTAATCTTTAAAAAGCACTAAACGCCTCTAATTTCAAAAATTAGTAATTAGAAAATTTAAAAGAAAATTGACTGTTCATTGATTACAATTTTTGTTGTAAACTACCCCCCAAAAAAACAACTAAAGTCAAGAAAAAATTTATTGGAAACTACTTTAAACTAAAATAATTTAAAATATCTAAATCATCCCCATTTTTAAACGATTTATTAGCAAAATTATACTAAAACTATAGCCGGATAATTTCAAAAATCCACCCCCTAAATAGTACAAATTCTACTCAAATTTGCATTTTTAATTGTCTAGTTTGTATTTTTTAAAAAGCAATACACCCAATTATACGTCATCAATTCTAACCTAACCCTATACTTTTAAAACCATATTTCAACCCCATTGGCAAAAAAACATCCCCTGCACTGCACAAACTCTATTGTACTCACTTAATCGTAGCTCAATTCATATTTTATTAATTTTAATAACAATTGAACCAAGCTACAACGCACATAATCAAAGACATACGGTTATTCATCTCACAGACAGAGTGGGCTATATATACAGACGAATTAAGCTACAACGTACGTAATCGACGACATATTCAACTATACATATTTCACCTCATAGTAGGCTGTTTATTTGAGAGGTAGTATCGTAGCTTTGTTCGAACATATCGATAAAAAAGTCAAATTGGAGTAAAATATGAAGTAATCAACGACTCTACCAATAAAATCATGCCCAACTGGATATATAAATTCAATTGCAATCGTAACTTAATTCATATTATATTCAATACAAATATAGACAGACGAACTAAGCTGCAACCTACGTAATCAACGACAAGCGACCTGAATAAAATTTATACTCCTGTGTAAAACAGGCTTTCGAATAGTAATCCACCCTCCTTCTCTTTCTAACTGATTGTGAGCATCTCTTATGCCTTCAACATCTGCTGCAGTCCTCAAAAGCCAGTTTTACACAGGAGTATAAATTTAGTTCTAATAAATTTGGCAAAATATGAAATAATCTACGACATTACCAATAAAATCATGGCCAACTGGATATATACATTCAATTGTAATCGTAACTTAATTCATATTATATTCAATACAAATCTAGACAGACGAAGTAAGCTGCAATCTACGTAATCAACAATAAAGTTTATACTCCTGTGTAAAACAGGCTTTCGAATAGTAATCCACCCTCTCTTTCTAACTGAGGAGTATCTCTTATGCCTTCAACATCTGTTGCAGTCCTCAAAAGCCAGTTTTACACAGGAGTATTAATTTAGTTCTAATGAATTTATCAAAATATGAAATAATCTACGACATTACCAACAAAATCATGGCCAACTGGATATATAAATGCAATTGTAATCGTAACTTAATTCATATTATTTATATTCAATACAAATATAAACGGACGAACTAAGCTGCAACCTACGTAATCAACGACAAGCGACCTGAATAAAGTTTATATTCCTGTGTAAAACAGGCTTTCGAATAGTAATCGACCCTCTCTTTCTAACTGAGGAGTATCTCTTATGCCTTCAACATCTGTTGCAGTCCTCAGGAGTATAAATTTAGTTCTAATAAATTTGGCAAAATATGAAACAATACAAATATAGGCAGACGAACTAAGCTGCAACCTACGTAATCAACGACAGGCGACTAGAATGAAGTTTATACTCCTGTGTAAAACAGACTTTCGAATAGTAATCCACCCTCTTTTTCTAACTGTATGTCTTCAACATCTATTGCAGTCCCCAAAAGCCAGTTTTACACAGGAGTGTAAACTTTGCTGTGTGAAATTTGGCAAAATATGTACCAATCTACGACACAAGGCAAACAAACCATGGCCAAGTACACGCGATACGGTACACCCTGTTGATTTAGATTTGAAAACTAAAAAATACAGAAATCTATTTACCTATCGAACATCTTCTGTGGCGTTGAATCACCCTCCATCGACCAATGATAAACTGATGTTTCTGTAACTAAAGCTAACGTATTCAATGAGATCCATTTCCAAAATATAACATCCTCATTCATCGTATGCGCCTTCATCTTCGATTTCATTTCAATATTGAAAATCTGCAATGTTTTCTGCGTTTCAATACCAGCTTTACCCTTCAATGCGATCACTTTCGATGCCGGATTCATTATTGCACTTTCCGCCGTTATCGGACGTCGTATTGGATTCGTCGGATCGGCCATATCGATGATAACAACTTGCGATGTTTCGCCGACTTTCTCCCGTACACAAATAAATTTATCACTCTCCATAGTGAGTGTAGCGAACGATATATTCGCCACATTGATACCCACATTGGTGAGCTAAACAAACCAACAAACAATAATCAGTGAAAAAAATCAATAATTTGTTGGAAAATTAGGTTAAGTAACATAACCTCAATTTCGATTACCGGAAATCATCGATAGATGTCACCGCGGTTTCCGTCTATTTTTCCGAACAATCGATTCAACAAAATTGGGGTAAATTGATCGAATGACCTGTTTTGGCGAAATTGCCCCAAAACCACGCTAATTACCGGATAATTTCCGCATAATTTGGGGAAATTCACAAACGAAAAACCGGAAAACGCCATTTTCTAAACCGACAATAAACAAAAGATGGGGAAAAATTGACAATCGGCACGGCCAACGCGACTATGTAAAACAAACCGTCCATTACGCCTCCTCCATTAACAATTGAAATCAAACAAACCAAATCGATAACCACAACCAACTTCGATTGGATTACAATCGAATTGAAACTAGGCGAAAAGGGGCGTATTTGTTATCAATAATTGTGATTACCTGTAGATGTTCTTGGAATTTTATCGGCAACAATTGCTGCGTCATACTGTCTGATTTTCGGTCCGCAATCAGACTAGTGAACGGTTGAATTCGTCTGGTCGGGGTTGGGTTGGAATTTTCCCGTTTTGGAGAGAATTTCGAAACGTTTATCGGTTATGTAAATTTTTTTTTGTCCGTTATTAACACTGTTCTGATAACACACGATTAACACACCACCACCGCTTGACACTGACAGATCGTCGGAATGCGATAATCAAGATGGCGCCGGCTTTGTATACGTTGGAAGCGGCGTTTGTTCGAACGCTATTTGATCGAAAGTCTATCTGATCGAACGCCCACAAAGTCGGCCAAATTACCAAAATAATCGACAAAATTGCGCAAATTGATGAATTTTCTGTAATTGGATTGAATTTATTTGAAAATTGTTGTAGTTTATTGCACAATTTAAACCAATTTTTGAGCAATAACTCGACAATATGGCAACATTGTAGATCTCATACAATGGGCATTAGTTCAAATTTTGCGTTATGCAACACATTATACAGTCGTGTATTGAAATCGCTGCCATTTTGCCTAATTTTAGTTTTATAGCTGAAATTTTCAACAAAATTGATTTTTCTAAATGAAATCTTGACAATTTTCTCACCCGTTAAAATTACTCAATTTAGCGCGATTTTTACCAAAACTATTACCACCCTAAATGAAGATTATAAAAATATTTGGCTAATTAACCACTATAGAAGTTGAAATACTTGCTAGTTGAGCCAATTTGGGCAATTATCATTCAAATAATACGTTTATTTGAAGTTGGCGCCTTAAATATGAATTTTGTGTTGCATAACCTCCTGTCAAATTACGTGGGCATCGCAATGTTGCCATATTTATTTGATCTAATGACATATTAAAGGCGCCAAATTCAAAACTAAAGTTTCTAGTTCAATAAAATTTGTGGAATAGAAACAAATATAGAACAAATTAGAAGGACGTCTTTATTATAAAACAATTTACAAAATTAAATATTTGTACATCCCTTCATTTAATCAAAGAGACCGAAACCCATATCGTCATCTTCAGATTCAGATTCTGCTTTCTTCTCTTCTTTTTTACTTTCTGTAATTAAAAAAAATTACAATTAACAATGGAAATTAATCAAAATTAATTTCCATATAATTATAAGAATATCAGTTTGATAAGAGTTATCAACATGGTTTCTCAGCCGAAAGATGGTGATCTATGTTTAAATCATCATAAAAATTAAAATTTTAAAGGGATGAAATTTCTTTAAAAAAATTGATACGAACCTTTCTTTTCTTCAGCAGCAGCTGGGGCGGCACCAGCAGCAGCAGCAACTGGAGCTGCTGCAGCACCGGCTGCTGGCATCGAACTCAATTTCTCACGCCCTACAAAAACAAAACAAAATTATCAATACAATTATAAAAAAAGGGTTGAACAAAATGAATTTACAAGATTAAGGAATTAAAGGGATTAAGTACCATAGTGGGGATGTTGAAAGGGATTTCTCCTATCTATTGTCCCCATAAGGGGTGAAATTTTGGACTTATATTGTAATAGATAAAAATTGAGGGTGTGCCATAAAAGTGAGTCATCTTCCTTTAATTTAGCCCCATAATACTATCTTTAGGGGATGATTTTTAAACTTATCCACATAGGATTATATATAAAAACAATATATTTAAACCCCCAAACGTCGATTGATAACAATGATAGGGGTGATTATAAAGTTAAGTCATTTGAAGTGCCTTGAAAGGGATGTTTCCACTATCTACTGCCCTTTTAATGATATTTTAAGGGTTGGTTTCAAGACTTACACTCATGTGGAACAGATAAAATATGATTATACATTTAAAATTACCTTCTACACCCCTAAATATAGACTGATAATAATGATAAGGGTGTTAGAATGTTAAATATGTTAAAAGGGATATTTTTATCCATTATTCCCAAAACTATCTTCTTAGGGGGTTGGTTTTAACAATTTATAAAATAGGATTACGACAATTAAATCATCTGCAACACCCCCAAATGTAGATAGACAAATACTAATAATGGGGTTAAAATAATCGAAATCACCTACAAATTGGGGTGCAACTCTACTCGATGATTGAGATTTAAAAGTAAACCACGTTGAATATTTTTAAAGGGACGTTTTTTAAAAAATTGCTCCCTTAAAGGTGTTCTTAAGGGTTGATTTTTGATCTCTATTCATCAACTGATAAGATAGAATTATGCTATAAAATTACCTTCAATACCTCCCCAAAAGTCGACTGATAACAATAATAGGGGTGTTAGAATATTGAGTCATCTTGTAATATAAAAGGGATGTTTCTAGCAAACGACTGAACCAAAAAGGGTGTATTTGGGGGTAATTTTTACAGATTTATTTACCTCAAAAGGATCTTGTTAGGGGGTTGATTCATGTTCAACAACTTATAATCTTATTTTCTATGTTATCTTCCAAACCAACCCCAAATTTTGATTGATAACAACGAAGAGGGTTGGAATCGTCCAAAAATACCTACAATTAGGGGTGGACACCCCACCAAACGATTAAACAAAAGACAAGCGTACGATTTTGGATCTGTTAAAAAGAGTAGTTTATTCCACATATTACTCCCTTAAAGAGGTTTATAAGGGTTGATTTTTGATCTCTATTCATCAACTGATAAGATAGGATTATAGCTATAAAATTACCTTCGATACCTCCCCAAAAGTCGACTGATAACAATATAAGGGTGCTAGAATGAACAGTATTTGAGTGTTAAAAGGATATTTTCGTCCATCTATTGCCCACAAAAGTGTACTTAAGGGTTGATTCTTAGATATATTAGTACGTAAATTGTTACACCCCCAATGATAGTCTGATAACAATGATAATGGGTCAAAAGGGGTATAAAAGCGTGTCATGTTGGGTATTTGAGGGCGTTTTTCCACAATTATCCCCATTCTTGGGGGTTGATTTTTGGACATCCATGATTGTGGACCAAATAAAACACGATTATAACAACAAAATTACCTTCAGAGATGAGTTGTTCGACTGATTTTCCATTGAGCTCTTTGATAACTTTCTGTAAACGTTCATTATCAACTTCAATACCAACCGAACTTAAAATTTTCTCTAAATCACTAGATTGTGGGGATGATTTACCACCCAATACGGCCAATAAATAAGCAGCCACGTAACGCATCTAATAAAACAAAACAAAAAAAAAAAACACGATACAACATAACCTCAAAATTCACGTAACGCAATAATTACACGCTACAACATAACCTCAAAATTTTAAATCGATAAAAATCGAAATAATCGGCACCAATTTTCGATAAATTTCCCAATTTTCTGATAATTCAACGGCCGATTATTTGATTTCTATTGAGAGTTTTGGAAAATTTCGGAAAATTCCGGAAAATCTACTCACTTTTAAGTCGTTCGACACGAAACGTGTTTACTGGCTTGAAGAATCACGAAAGAAAGACGGATTCAAAATGGCCGGTGTAGGGAGCGCTTGCGCAATACAACAATATTGTGGCTAAAGTTACACTAAAATCGCCAAATTATAATAAATAATTAAAAATTTACAAATAATTAACAGTTAAATTGGAAAATTGATCGAAAAATTCATAAAATTACAAAATTTTGACAATTCTGCGTAATTCGATACGATTCCAATAAATTAATTGTGGTAGTGTCTAAGGTGCCTACACTAACGTACGCTACTGACTTTATCGGTTATTAACACAAAATTCCGGAAATTACGCCTTGAATTGTACAATCGACCAAATTAATCGTTCCTATTGGGCAATTATTATCAATATTGTTCGATTATTGTTAGTTTCGTTCGAAAATTCGGTGAATCTATCCGAAATTCAACATAACCTCAATTTGTTTTCCGCAACTTTACGCTAACTTCCGACTTCAAAATGGAAGATATCACTAAAGTCTATTTAACGGATTATATTCCGACGATTTATACAACCCCATGTACGATGCACTATCAACAAAATGGTAGATTACGCAAATATGACATTTTCGCAGAACGCAACGGCGTCATCATCGTTGTCTACAACCGTAAACGTAACGTATTAGTATTGGTGAAGCAATTCCGCCCGGTTGTCTACCTACATTCGATTCCAGTGGCGGATCGTCACAATATCAACCTGGAGAAATATCCACCAAAACTGGGAATAACCTTGGAATTTTGCGCCGGGTTGGAGGACCAAATCGGCCTAACCTCAAAGGAGATCGCACGCAATGAAATTTATGAAGAGTGCGGTTATAAAATCGACAATTTCGAACAGATCGAATTGGTCGGTACGATCAAGAATTTAACGGAAACGACCGGCGCCCGCTCCACATGGTACTATTGTGAAGTTGACGATAGCCAAAAGGTTAATAATGGCGGCGGTATTGATGATGAAATTATTGAGGTTATAGAAATGGGCGTTGATGATGTTCTCAACTATATCCAACAAGATTACGTTGGTAAAACTGTACATTTAATGGCCGGATTCTATTGGTTCCTCTACAATAAATATCAACCCACGTTACGCCACTGATTAATTCTCTCCAGTTGGTAGAACTGTATTTTTAGGGGTGGATTTTATCGGTTCCTCTACATTAAACATAAATTCACGTTACGCCACTGATTAAATTTCGTTAGTGTAAAACTGTTTTGTATTTCCATCCTTGTTGTAATTGTAGTAACAATATAGCTCTATCTTTATCGAAACGTGTCGCTATTTTTTCGTGTTACGAATCAAGTTACCTCATTGGTTCCGTGATTGTCAATTTGTTGTTAAAATGGCGGCGATTCTACCGTGAAATCATCAAAGTGATCGTATCGTTTTGTTTTTGTTTCTTCATTATAACCTATTTTAGTTTTGTTTTATTTGATTCAATTTAATTAGAATTAATTCGATTAATTAATGTTTTAATTAAAAATGTTCCGTTTTTTGAGTGGACGTAAACGTGCCCATACTCATACAACAACAACAACAACAACAAATGGTACAAATGATTTTAAATTATCGAAAATTATCCATAAAAATCTCATACAATGTCGGGTGATATTATTGGATGGTACCGATTTATCAGTAGAATTATCGGTGAGTTATCAATTTGATAAGAATTCCAAAAAAATTAGGAAATTAAAAAAAGTTAGGTTAAGTTTCTACGCCCCCTCAACATAGCCGACTTAATCCACTTAACTCAACGTTGGCGATAATACCAAAAATATCGATTAAATTCCGATTATTTTGACCTTAAGGGCTATTAAATGGCTTCGTTTAATTCGAGATAACCCTTTTAATTTATTAATTGATTAATTTTTAATATAATTAGTTAGAAATTGATTCGAGACAAAAAAATAAACAAAAACGAATCGATTGTTGTTCAATTTATCGTTTTGTTTTTTCTCATAGGTAACTAGAAGTTTCCGGGGTTTAGTAGGCAAATAACGGTAACTTGATATCTTGTCGGTTTGTGTTTTTTTTTCTAGTTCATAGGTTACTAGATTCTTATTTTTATTTTGAAATTTCTATAATATTCTTAATTATTAATTAATTATTTAATTAAAAATCAATTGTTTTTGGTTTTTTTATTACAAAATAATACAATTTTGTTGTCTAATTAATAAAATAATAATGGGAATTTTGTTTTTTTCTAACTTTCTTTTCTTTTGTTTTTATTCAAACAATTGCATTTTTGTGGTTTTCTTCCCATATCTTGATCTTCGAGTCCAATATTAATTTCCTCAACTTTACGTTAACGTAATAGCGATGCTTCTATAACTAATTTCTAACGTTTGCGTAATATCAATTAATTGATTGTTTTATTGTACAATGACCGGAAATTGCGGAAAACAACGTTAACTTTATCGATTATATTTGAAAAATCCAGTCAATATAGTATTCGGATAATCCGCAACATTAACGTTAACGTAAACATTATTTAGATTTAATTTTCGATATAATTGGCTTCTGCTTATATCATGTTTAACGTTAGCGCGTTATTTGCGGAAAATTAGCGAATTACGTTTATTTTATTCCAAAGTTAGCAGTAACGTTGATTTAATTTTTATTTTCAATAGAAGAGTTTTAACAATTTTACGTTAACGTTAACAACGCGGAATAGTTGGTTGACAAGTTTAATAAAATACGCAATAATAACGTAACATTTCTAACCTTTCATTAACTCCATATTTTGACGTTAATGTTAGCGTTAATAGTCTGGAAAGTCTATTAATTTGAAATAATGAATAATGAACTTAACGTTTGTTGGTAGATTGCGGAAACTCCAATTTTCTATACAGTAAACAAGATTATTTAAAATCGTAGTTGGCCATGTATTTCATTGATAAATTCATCAATTTGAACAACAGATGAACCAATCTACGACCTTATAGAACAAGTCATGGCCAACTACGAATTATTATATTCAATTGTTTCGATTTTAATGATTTTATTTTGTTTTTGTTTCAGAAAAAAGCCGAAGCACGAGATTTATACGAACAAGTCTTCTATTCATTAGATTTAATTGAAAAAGATTATTTTGGTTTACAATATATGGATGTTAATCATGTTAAACATTGGTTAGATCCAACGAAATCGATAAAAAAACAAATAAAAAGTAAATATTTGTCGTAATTTTAATAAAAAAAAGTTGGCTATGACTTTATAGTATCGTAGATTAGTTCATATTGTTATTTGACATTTGCTAAATGTCAATGAAAGCCATAGCCAACTACCAGGCGGAAAAAAAATCAACTGACAGTTGGCCATGGATTTGATTATAAGTGTCGTAGCTTTATTCATATTGCAGTCTAGTTATGCGACATAGCCAACTGTGTTTTTTCTTTTGTTATTTATTGTTTTTGTTTTACAGTTGGTCCACCGTATACGTTGCGATTAAAAGTGAAATTCTATTCGTCCGAACCGAATAATTTACGTGAAGAATTAACGCGTTATCAATTTTTTTTACAATTAAAACAAGACATACTCGTTGGTAAATTGGATTGTCCGCATCAAACGGCTGTAGAATTGGCAGCATTGGCATTACAATGTGAGTTAGTTCTTTGATTAATTCATACGAGTTCGAGAGGTTTTTCTTTACAAATTTAAAAGTCATCCAGTAGACTCTTTTTAACTGTTCAGAAGTCACTTTGATATAAAATTTCGTAAAAAAAAAGCCAACTTTGGAGGCCATTTTTCAAAAAACGAAAAATGGAATTAAAACGCAGATAACTCAGGATTGTAGCTTCGATTTTCCTCTATCTATCCAACTTTATTTCGTTTCATTCTGTTGATTAGTTCCGGATTTATTTGAGATCTACCAAAACACTTTTTCTAACCTAAAATTGGGGGTTTTCCGAAAATTTAGTCGAATTTTTGGGTTACAGTCGTAAAGAATCGTATTTAGAATCTAATGAGATATCTACGATTCCGATATTGCGTTCACAAGTCTTAAAACTCCACCTACCCTGTTATTTGAAGGTTAAATTTCGGAAAAATTTGCCAACTTTAGAGGCAATTTTACAAAAAACGAAGAACGTAATTAAAATGTGACGCACTCAGAATTGTAGCTTCGATTTTGCTCTATTTGTCTATTTTTATTTGGTTTAATTCCATTGTTTAATTGACGAGTTATTCAAGATATACCAACACACTTTTTCTAACCTCAAAATGAGGGTTTTCCGAATTTTTCGAAAATTCAATCGAATTTTCCAATTGCTATAGGGTTAGAATTGTAAATAATCGCGTTTAGAATCCAAAGAAACTCTACAATTCCGATATCTTGCGTAGTTTTCGAAATATTTGTGTTCTACTATCGCCATGTAATCGTTTATTTCGAGCTAGACTCTTAAATGGGTTGTTTTTTTTTTTGATTTTTATCGAAAAACAATCAAATTGTCCAACAGCCCACTCTTTACGCCTTCACACTCCACCTACTCTGTTATTTGAAGGCTAAATTTCGGAAAAATTCGCCGACTTTGGAGGCAATTTTACCAAAAACGAAAAACGAAATTGAAATACGAAGAATTCAGAGTTGTAGCTTCAACTTTCCTCTATCGATCCGTTTTTATTTCATTTGATTCTCTTGATTAATTGTTGAGTTATTTGAGATCTACCAACACACTTTTTCTAACCTAAAAAATGGGGGTTTTTCCGGATTTCTCGACAATCCAATCGAATTTTTGAGTTACTATAGGGTCACAATCATAAAAAATCACAATTAGAATCGAATGAGACCTCTACAATTCTGATATCTTGCGTAATTTTCGAAATATTTGTGTTCTACAATTGCCATATAATCAATTATTTCGAGCTAGACGCTTAAATATGTTGCCTTTTGTTGTGTTTTTGTCGAAAAGCAATCCAGTTGTACTTACTCCTTCACAAGTCTCAAAACTCCACCTACTCTGTTATTTGAAGGCTAAATTTCGGAAAAATTCGCCAACTTTGGAGGCAATTTTACCAAAAACGAAAAACGAAATTGAAATACAAAGAACTCAGAATTGTAGTTTCAACTTTCCTCTATCTATCCGTTTTATTTCATTTGATTCTATTAATTAATTGCTGAGTTATTTGAGATCTACCAACACACTTTTTCTAACCTATAAATTGGAGTTTTCTCGGATTTCCCGACGATCCAATCGAATATTTGAGCTACTATAGGGTTACAATCATAAAAAATCACAATTAGAATCGAATGAGACGTCTACAATTCTGATATCTTGCGTGATTTTCGAAATATTTGTGTTCTACAATTGCCATATAATCGATTAATTCGAGCTAGACGCTTAAATATGTTGCTTTTAGTTGTGTTTTTGTCGAAAAGCAATCCTTACTCCTTCACAAGTCTCAAAACTCTACCTACTCTGTTATTTGAAGGTTAAATTTCGTAAAAAATCGCCAACTTTGGAGGCAATTTTACCAAAAACGAAAAACGACATTGAAATACAAAAAACTCAGAGTTGTAGCTTCAACTTTCTTCTGTCGATCCGTTTTTATTTCATTTGATTCTATTGTTTAATTGCTGAGTTATTTGAGATCTACTAACACACTTTTTCTAACCTAAAAATTGGGGTTTTCCCGGATTTCCCGACAATCCAATCGAATTTTTGAGTTACTATAGGGTCACATTCATAAAGAATCACAATTAGAATCGAATGAGACCTCTACAATTCTGATATCTTGCGTAGTTTTCGAAATATTTGTGTTCTACTATCGCCATGTAATCGTTTACTTCGAGCTAGACTCTTAATGGGTTGTTTTTTTGTTGATTTTTGTCGGAAAACAATCAAATTGTCCAACAGCCCACTCTTTACGCCTCCACAACTCTTAAAACTCCACCTAATCTGTTATTTGAAGGTTAAATTTCGGAAAAAATCGCCAACTTTGGAGGCAATTTTACCGAAAATGAAAAACGAAATTGAAATCCGAAGAACATAGAGTTGTAGCTGCAACTTTCCTCTATCTATCCGTTTTTATTTCATTTGATTCTATTGATTAATTGCTGAGTTATTTGAGATCTACCAACACACTTTTTCTAACCTAAAAATTGGGGTTTTCCCGGCTTTCCTGACAATCCAATCGAATATTTGAGTTACTATGGGGTTACAGCCGTAAAGAATTACATTTAGAATCGAATGAGACGTTTACAATTCCGATATCTTGTGTAGTTTTCGAAATATTTGAGTTCTTCTGTTATAAAATCGTGTTGTTTTTTGCAAATACAGCTGAATGGGGTGATTATGATGAGACTCAACATACGGCCGCTGCTGTGTCTGAATTCCATTTCGTACCGAATCAAACGGAAGAAATGGAAATTGAAATATTGGAAGAATTTAAAAAATGTCACGGCTTATCACCGGCCCAAGCCGAATTGAGTTATTTAAATAAAGTAAAATGGTTAGAAATGTACGGTGTTGATATGCATACAGTCTTAGGTAAAGACGGTATGGAATACCGTTTGGGTTTAACACCAACCGGTATTTTAGTATTTGAAGGCAGTCAAAAAATTGGGTTGTTTTTCTGGCCTAAGATCGGTAAATTGAATTTCAAAAAGAAGAAATTAACATTAGTCGTTGTTGAAGATGATGATCAAGGTAATGAACAGGAACATACGTTTGTGTTTCGTTTACATAATGAGAAGGCATGTAAACATCTATGGAAATGTGCAATTGAACATCATGGTTTCTTTCGTTTACAAACACCAGTTAAAGGACCATCAGCTAGACAGAATTTCTTCCGGATGGGTTCTAGATTTCGTTATTCCGGTCGGACAGAATATCAAAGTACACATCAGAATCGTGCTAGACGTACGGTACAATTGGAACGACGACCCAGTCAAAGGTATATACAAATATCAAATTGTCATGATTTTCGTTTATAGTGTCGTAGCTTTATTCATACGTTCCGAAATTTTACAAATATCAGGTGGCCATGCGTTTGGTATATAGTGTCGTAGCTTTGTTCTTACGTTCCGGAATTTTACAAATATCAGGTGGCCATGCGTTTGGTATATAGTGTCGTAACTTTCTTCATACTTCCCTATGTTTTTATTGGTGCTACTATTCTAGTGTACGAACAAAGTTACGACACAACACCAGAAAACTATAGCCAACTGAGATAATCCTCAATATGTACTATCTGGCGCAAGGTGTCGTCGTAACTTAGTTCATACTACACTGCATATCGAATTAGACAATTACTATACTATTCAATGTTCGAATGAAGCTACGACACCACTTAAGAAAACCATGGCCAACTTTATTACAAAATACGGAAATACACATCGATATTTTCCATCTTTGTCTTAATTATTTACACTCGAATATGGCATATAGAAGATTTGCTTGAGTAAGATAAAGATAGCCATATAGATATACTATAAAATAATTTGATTACATCTTGTCGTAGATTGATTCATACTTTACTAAATCTGTCAATTTCTAAAACATTTTTCAATTCACAGTCGGCTATGCTTCAGTTATATAGAGTCGTAGCTTGGTTCATACTTTACTGAATTTGATATTGATCAAGTGTATGAATCAATCTACAACACTACATATTAAAATCATAGCCAACTTATTAAATTATAAGTTCATCATAGTATACTTGATGTGATTGTTTGAATTGATGATTTTCCAGATATGGTCGTCGACAGAGTCATGTTCTACGCGAACGACAAAAACAACAACACCAACAACAACAACAACAACAGGTGGAAATTCAGGAAAATTCTAATGAAAATTTCCAACAATCATCATCGAATCGTTGTAGTAATCGATCAACGAAATCAAATCAAACAACAATACAAGAAAACGAGCCGTTATATTGTAAAATAAACGACGATATCACGAAAACAAATATAAATAATAACAATAATAATAATAATAATAGTAATAATAATAATAGTAATAGTAATAACCAAGAAAATTTAGATGTAATTAGTCAAAAAGGATCAATTTGTGGATCTTCTTATAGGTAAGTTTTTCGACAGAGTGTACAATAGTATTTCATTATACAGTAGGCTGTCTTTATTTCTTACAATTAGTGTCGTAGATTGGTTCATCTACAATTAGACATTTGTCAATTTATTCACTTAGTGGAAGATTATAACTAACGGGTAAAAATCCCTAAATTTTCCTAATTTCATCCATTAAGAATCTAGTAACTTTATCTATACTCAATTGGTATTGCAATAATCACGTGATTATAACAAAAGTATTGTTCTAATGATTGGTTGTTTTTAAAATTTTGCGCCTCTATTGACAATTGTTTTGTTTCTTCAATGACGTTTGTTAGGTTATTGGTTATATTCAAATTTTGCGCCTATATTACAACCAATTATAACCAACACTACAATAAAAACAGCCTACTGTGAAGACTCTGTTTATTTAAATTTATTTATTATTAAAGATAATTAAAGATAATAATTGATAATAAAATTGTAGTCCTGTTTTATCAACTGGTAGTAAAAATGGTACACTTAAGAAGAATATGGTGATAACAACAACAATAGAAACAACATCGCCAACTAGTTCAATTAAAGCAATAAGTCCAACACCATCAAATACTGATAGTCAATTGGACATTTTATTAAAAAGTTTAGCAAAAGAAACTCTAAATGGTGTACAACGTAATGAAAATAAAATTGAAGGTATTATCACAATAATAATAATAATAATAATAAATAACTTGACCAATTGAAAAAAAATAGAGTCAAGTTGTTTGATTTCATTAGTTTGAGTATATTATAGTTGTGTCGTAGCTTTATTCATACGTCATTGGTCGATTTTTATAAGATGGCCGAAGAAAGCATAGCCAACTCGTAAATTACCTCCAATTGGTTATACTTCTGTTAGTGTCTTAGATTGATTCAGATTTTACTTAACAAACGGCTGAACAAATCTACGACATTACATACTGAAATATAGCCAACTATGAATTATTGTGGAATATTCAATATACAGTTGGCCAAGTGGTTGGTCTATTAGACGTTTAAAGAGTTCTAATTGATGA